>LUCM01003548.1:25390-104947 GCA_008360955.1 Fasciolopsis buskii | reverse complement strand
TCAATTAACAGTGGTATATATTACATACCACTGAAAGAACGCTGTACCAAATTGTTGGAACTTGAAGGTTTCTATCCCGATGGTCTGCAACTAACACGGATTTTCAATGTCGAAGTGAACTAATCTAACTTATTTGTTCGTTCTCGCAAATGAAGTGTGAGAAAATCTTCGTAAAGCCATTTCTCGTTTCCCGCATTATTCGAGCTAACTGTTCATCTATCCCCGCCAACGTGACAGTCACGTGAATGTTGTCAGTGACAGAGATGGTCGAATTTAGCTGACTAACGCCTGGCCCAATGTCACTCCACAAATAACTAATTTACTCGGCAAACGAGACTAGGCGCTTTCTGATAGTATCGTCACAGACGGAACGGTTAATTGATAATTCCGTGAACCGAACATTCCCACTCTATGTTGTAGACTCGCTTGTATCGATTGACTACTTCGATGCGTGCGGACAGGTCAGACATTCTGGTGCTAATAAAACCGAAGATGATGTGGTCAAATGCATAAGCTCTTTCTGATCAAGCATGTTTGAAATTATACATTTATTCAACTTCACTGATTCCCTGGCTATCCATTGTCGTCCTAAGATTTTACAACATGGGAACACTACGTATTTTTCCAACTGTGCATATGCAAGCCAGTTACCTGCTCTTGTCATCCAAACAATGAATGCAATAGTCACGTTGGTAGTAGTGGGTAAAGCCTCGTGCGGAGACAAATTTGGCATGGCAGTTAGTTCGTGGAAATGGTCATAATGCAACATGTTGATAACATTACACGACAGTAAGAATAAGACGGTAGATTCGAGGTCACAATAGGAGGACTGGGTTTGTATAGAAAAGAAGAGGATGGGTTGTTTGCCATGGTACTGGTAGCAGTAATGAAGACGGTACTATTAACAGTACTATTGGTGTGGCTAGGCGTAGTACCAGTATTGGTCGAAAATGTTAATATGAGGTTGAGAAATAGACTTACAGAATACCATTTTTTATGTGCCGTAGTCCGAATTGACTGTTTCGCTCTGAATCTCCTATTTCAGTTGCTGATCAAAACGCCCCGGAAGCTTTAAATAATGCTAGAATTGTAATTGACCTGACTGGTAACAGTTCGTACCCGTGTAAGTTGAACCGGTCTTTTCCATTGTTCCACTTGGGTGCTTTGTCTCGTATTCAGTTCGTCTCAAAATGGCATGCAATTTAGTTCAATGCAAATGATTTTCGCCAAACATTGTGTCTCGGAACCATTCGACGACTGACATCAAGAAACCCCCCCCCCAAAAATGACGAAGAAGGTCGTTTCTGGTGCATTTGCAACCAAACCATTATTTTGAATATGTTACACACACATATACGTATACAATGAAGGCTGCAGATCGAGGAATTATAAGTACGAATCGTGACAACTTTCGCCATGCTTAGAATACCGCGTTCAGCCAACCTGAGCGTCTAGCTGTGAATGTTGTACAAGTGGGCAGAAACCTTGCGTCACATTTGTACTGTGACGCAAGTATGGGCCAAGTATGGTGTATTCAAAGTGATTTTGGTTCGTTTCAGTTACCAAACACCCTTGGACAACGTTGCGGCACATCTGACAATGTCTAATGCTTGATAGTTTCACAGTACAGCTTAATGGAGACCGGTCTTGTTCGTGTACGTTGTAGTTCATTCGAACTAATCGGCTGTCGTACCATAATAGTAGACTGAATGAAAATTGACATGTTTGAGCAAATCGCAACCTACATACGGCGGTCAAGTTGTCCAAGTTTCGGTCATCCCCAACAGGCCAGAGGTACAACTTCCACATCCCGCATTGGTGGCAGATGGTAATTATCTAATGACCGGCTTGTCACCACATAGTCTTTTCAGATCATGGTTGCCGGTTCATTCTCCACCGTTGGAGTGGGCCTTAGCGACTGAGGGGCATGCCCCTTCAACTCTACTCTTACATGTTGCATGTAATAGAAAACTTGTTTAAACTTGATTTCTACTCGCTTTACGAATGTACTAATAATAATTGTTTATCAATAATACAGGTAAATCTTCGATTTCAGCACAGCTTAGGTGTATACCCGAGTGCAATAACACATTGCCTAGATCACTAGAAACGGCCTCAACATATCATGTAGCTTCCTATCGCTGTCTGAAACGCCTACCAAATTCGGACATAATTTGATTCGCTGATTCGTCATAGTATGTACACACTTTCCCATGCCCTGCTCTGCTCATGTAATAACTGCAAAAATATGCGGCCATTAACAAATTGGGTACAAAATCCTTGGAAATCCAATAACGTGCATCATCCCTAGCTTATGCCCGTGTGTCACAATTAGCGTGATACACGACTATGTTGATTGCTTAGCTCCGAACACAATAGTTGTAGAAGCTTTATCGTGAAATATCACGAGCCTTTTTGCCGTTAGTTAATTCTAATGCCTGCCAAACACGACATAAGACCGCTGTGTTCCCGACTTTATTCCGTCTGCTGAATTCTTCCAGTTGCTCAACTCGGATGGCGTCTTCTCTCGGTAAACTGACCACGGATCTGTAATGATCGATAGCTGACACACGCACAACCATACCGAGAGATGCGTGCACCCGATTAATTTCACTGCATGCAACGTCTTTCGCTCAGTCCTCTTGTTCGACTAAGCACATGTGTTTGAGGTTCGAAGTTCCAATGCATGCATGCATACACAAAGGCAGACTTGCTGTTTTAACTCCGCCGATTCTTACCAACTGGGAGCATTCCGGGAAAACACATTTGTTTCTATGGGTGTAAACATATCCACGGGCCGACAGTCGTCTCCATACTTACCTGTAGAGTGCACTAATTTCGCTCGATAGACTGCAGCTGCCTTTTTGTAGCTCATTCCGGTCTTTAGTAGCCATGGCTTTGGTTAGATCATGCACACGCTTTCTTTGGTTGCTTAGAGGTGGCATCAGGAGGCAGATGTTATGTCACATGGGAAATCCACCTACACACTATGCCCATTCGATCCATAGGTTAATAGATGACTAAGGTCCCCGAAGAAATGCATGACGGATATGGAAGAAGTTAAAACAGAAGAGAGCCACCTAATCGGCAGCGTAAAATCTATGGAAACCAGCAATAGAAGTTCATTAGTCTCATATGGCAGCCTACAGGCTGTATATCATGCAACACAACTGTAATGGAATGATCATGAATAATTGAAATGTTACTTGTTCGTTACTTGGTGTGCTTTTTGGTACCATATGGGCGGCAGAACCACTCTCCTTTATTAATGAAACAACGATGTACACTAGTTTCCAGGACGGAGGCCGCAGGCAGCAGGGGGTGCCAAGTGAGGAAGTTGACCGGCGTTGGGAGGATTCGAACCCTCGACCTTCACATCCAAACGCCACGACCTTATCCGTTTGGCCAACGCCAGTCATGAGGATTGATCTCCGTGGCAGACTTCATTTTGCCTTCCATGGCGCAAAATGTGTCCGATTATTTTCTTCTCTGTATGTGGCTAACAGAAGCGAAAGAATTGGTATTACTTCCCCTCCTACTGAACACATTAGTTTATTACCTCAAGTGTCTGTTTCTAGCTGAATTCTGTTCCTAACTTCAACTTTCCCACACTTATCAGGTCCGACGGATCGAAAAGATGCGAGGATATGCAGTCGGAGCGAGACGGACAAGGAAGTGAGATAACCGTCAGGTCACAAACAAGACGAGAACAGTAATTGAACTGGTCCCACCTAACTATCCCTAGCCCAACTTTTCCTTACCGAAGATCGAATCTAAAACAAGCGTGTTTTCGTGGGTAATAGATTTGTCACAGCTTTTCATGAGGTGATACATTTGACAACCAAGAAGAATATTATTGTGAACGAATAAAAGACCGTTTTTGATGATCGTAAAAAACGTCAATAGTAGAGTTTCTGACTAAAGTCAAAATTTTCCATGTGTAACTTAAAATGACTACGTTTGATGACCCATCGCATTGCTTTCCGTACAGTTGTTTCAAAGTGAAAATTCGTCATAAATATCTTCTTCTTTCTTTATGACTCTTGAATCCAACGGCTCCCGTTGACAAGCATGCTACCATGTTAGTGATTAGGCAATAACTATTATTTACAAACTTCAGATGCTAAAGTGACTAAACCTAACATGTCAGTTGAGTTCGTTGGATCACTCGGACATTCGTAAGGCACTTGTCGAGTAGACTAAACATTTTTCGTTCGAAAAAATCAAAACTTCGAACCGGCTGGTCCCGTTGGTGGTTGGCATCAACTCGCCGTCCTCCAGCTCGTTACCATACTCGACTGATCGATGTCAGTTTCTCCCTACCCGCTTGTGCAATGGGCCTGAATGTCTACGAGGAATTGCCTCTTCCACAAAACGCATATTTCAAGCATGTTATTGAAAAAAACTGAAACCTATTATTACCGGCTGTTCGACTAGGGCGAAAGAGTTGCATCTATATTTTTGCTTATTCACAAGTCCACATTTCAGTCGAAATTGGACGTATTGACTGCCTGGTCAAAACACCGAGAACAAAAATAGGACACAGTATGAATGTGGACCTTTGAACAATCGTGGACGAAGTCAGTTAGAACCTATTCCCGATTCGTAGGAATTTGGGATAAACAAGAAACCGTCGAGTTCCCATGAAAATTTATAAGAGAATACGTTATTATAGAAACAAGAGAAGAGTTTCAGACTGATTATTATGCAGAGGGTGGAAAGGCTCTAAAATCGTTCCCGTTCAAATTTCCCGCACGAAGAAAGATCTACATCACACTGTTTTGGTGCACTGTTCCTTCAGAGGTACGACGGATAGACCGCTGACAATTGATACGTCCTGACAGACGATTCTGAAATATTTCTCCAATAAACCAGCAAAAATGGCAGACAAACACTAGAAGAGAGCAAAGAAAGCACATTAGTGAATCGAAGAGAAATGACTTTTCATAGGACACGGGTGAAGGGTGGAAGTCTTTTAGTTCAATCATCGTCGAGCGTCTGCAGAAAATACATGAAATTGTATGGGTGGTCTACTAAGGGAGTTCAGTTCTCAATTTCGAAAAAATACAGCAAATTAACTCGCACGAACTCAGTCCCGATGGGCGTTTTCCGATTTGTTGTTGTGAGACCCGTTCGAAATAATTCGGTGACAGTGTTCCCGAAGAAAATGGGACTTATGAACATATCCGTCTTCAAGGTAAGCGGGAAGATTTTCGACCAAGTACGGTTACCGAAAGATACGGTGAAATTTAAGATATCACGTATTGTTTAACATGTGAATTCCAGTATCATGTTCTGTAAAATGATAGTCAACTAAGATTGTTTGTACCAGTGGAAATGTGAAAGAACCATATCAGGGTTTTATCAATAGTAATTCCAAAGTAATCGACTGAATCCGCCCTAATGAGTGGCTCTGTATTTGGGAATAAAGGGTCATCTGGTTAGACAGACCGAGGACAAGTAAACAAATATTCAACAGATTTTGACAAATTGGGATCTGAGCGAGAGTAAAGAGAACAATTATGAATGAGAGGCAAGTTGTTGGAATAGTTGAGGAGATATTCGATCCCAGATACAGACTGACAGAGAGGAACATTATCCGCATATGTGAATGATTGTCCCGGGGCAGTACAGTGTGGATGGCTGGGGTATGTTGAGAACAAATAGGAAGAAAGGACAGCTCGTTGAAGGATTCCGGAATGATTTGCAGACGGCGTAGATTGTTCATCCAGTACTTAGTAAGCTACTGATATCGTGTTGGTTGATTCTTCGCAATTGTTGGAACGTTCAAGAAATGATTGGGATAGCGGAACTGTTCAGAGGAAAATCGTGCCTAATTGTCTAGAGACAATATGCACAAAAATCAAATTTTTGCCTTATCTGCAGAAATGGTAGTATTATTATTTTGAGATTCAGAAAAGAAAGTTTCTATCCCGTTTGAATTTGCTAGACCTTTCGGAAGGATAGGAAAATTTTCGGGACATAAATTTCAAGCTTTAAGACTACCAGATGATGACCTGCAGTGGTGCAACTTGTAAGGATGCATTTCGAATGAAATCAAAGCATTCGGTAGTAAATCTTTTACGCACAGCGCTGACTCTATAAATGATAAATTGATAAAAACAAGGGGATCGAATCAAGGTTAAAATCACCTATGATGGTAGTAAGTTCCTATCGAGCTTCGAAACCAAAAACGATCGAAAGTACCGAAAAAACAAAATGTCGGTTTGTGTACGAAACGGGACCACGGCAGTTCGGTTGTCAATCGAGTTACCCATGGTTTAAATTTAGGGAACGACTAATGGATAGCCAGGGAACATGAAGTTGAATAATTATAATTTCAAACATGCGTGAATCAGAATACGAGCTTTAATGCATTTTATCCCACAATCATCTTCGCGGTTTATTTAGTCAACCAGAATGTCTGACCTGTCCGCACCGCGATCGAATATCAATCGATAATGGACGAGTCTAGCCAACAAAGAGTTGGGAAGTTCGTTCCACTGGAATTATCAATTAACCGTTCCGTCTGTGACGATACTATCAGAAAGCGCCTAGTCTCGTTTGCCGAGTAAATTAGTTATTTGTGGAGTGACATTGGGCCAGGCGTTAGTCAGCTAAATTCGACCATCTCTGTCACTGACAACATTCACGTGACTGTCACGTTGGCGGGGATAGATGAACAGTTAGCTCGAATAATGCGGGAAACGAGAAATGGCTTTACGAAGATTTTCTCACACTTCATTTGCGAGAACGAACAAATAAGTTAGATTAGTTCACTTCGACATTGAAAATCCGTGTTAGTTGCAGACCATCGGGATAGAAACCTTCAAGTTCCAACAATTTGGTACAGCGTTCTTTCAGTGGTATGTAATATATACCACTGTTAATTGACAAACCACATCAACGGGTTCTGAAGTGTTTTCCTTGGTAAACTAAATGCTCGGTTGATAATTTCTGAATCTGGACATCCCTGGTAGTCGCGGGCCATCGGGATACAAACCTCCACGTTCTAACTTTCTATTGACGCCATCTGAACGCTAGTTAAATGAAATTTGTAGACACAGTTAGTGGGAAAATTTATCTAATGAGGACAATATCTGCCATTTCATGAAATTCCTTTAAGTGCCTCACACCCGAAACCGGTGCAGTTTGCATCGCGGCTAGTGGTTGCACACGAACTGAAACCATACGGACCTAGTTGAAATGTTATTCGCCGATTGTAAAATTGTTCTCTCTGTTCTTGAGAGATCGGAATTACTCAGTCCCTTATCCGACTTGGAAATTGATCAGAGCTGACGAAACCCGATTCGTAATCTTTAGACCGATTGAACTTGGTTTGTGTTCTTCAGTGGAACGACTTCTTTTCTGCTGTCTGATCGTAATGACGTCCTACAGAGTACAACTTTCTTCCCCAAACTCCTTAGTTTGTCGTGCAAATAGGCTTCCTGTTTTATTTTCTACGGCATGTGAATATGCAGACAACGTATTCCCCGGCCCATACACCCTAGACTTGAGGTTATTGCCAGAGTTCAAAGCAGGCTAGATGTTCTGTCGATTCGCACACGTCCCGACCATTGGATTTGCCGGTGTCCAAGCTTCGCAGTGCTAACACGCATTTTGTTATTCTGTGATTCCAATCGAAATTGTTTCGACAGGTTCGCTCTTTTTGTTTTTCATGAGCAACGAATACATTTCTTCATCGTATACAGTCAAATCTCTTCGAATATCACTCTTCCACCGCATTTCAGAATCTAGGCACGTTAGTGAAACATTTTGCAAAGCCACACGCTGCCTTTTGTCTTCCACGTCTCATAGAAACTTTGAAATTCACCGTCCCATGCAATACTGCCCCTTGGTGATGTTTACGAGTTTGATTCAGACGTGTTTTCACCTGTTCGTTCTGTCTAAAAAAAACCGGTTCTAGATTTACAGGCAAACCTGAAGTTGGACATATCACCAGCGAGACAAACGGAAATTTTGACGCGTGCAACCGTTTTGCTCTTAAAACTCTCCCCAGTGTCCATCATTTTCCACGTATTGGACTTATAAAGATCATATCCAAACCTATTAAATGCCCGAAGTTCAATTGTTTCATTTGTTTTTTGGGGCAATTCTTTTTTGCCCTATCTGGCTAGTCTGCTTTCTAAATATGTGAGGAGGGTATTCTTTGGAATAATTAAACACCCTGACTGTTGAACAATGTCAGTTTGGCTTGAAAGTTCAAAACTCCATCCTTTTTGGGTGCGCGAACCAACTACTGATTTGAATTGGACCGGCAACGGAGTCAGGACACTACTTATCATCCAAATGACCGTGTCAGTCAATCGTCGCAAACACATGTCGAGTACCATGCCTTCAGGTGTACCAAACCGGAATTTGGACGGAACAATAATAGCGGGAATAAAAAAAGTTCACTTTCCGTAAAGGATTGGCTTCGAGAAGTTTGACTCGATCATGCAAATAAATAAACAAGTAACGGAATAAAGAAATAAAAATATGTAAAGGATGTCAGATGTTGTCAAGAATGATGAAACAAACATATGGTCAACAGTTTTCCGTTCCGCATGTTGAAGGCGAAGACGTCAGACTGCCAACGTTTTTTTCTGGTCATCGGAAAAAAGTGGTAGAGCTCTAAGACGGTATGACGTCCAATGCTTCTTTGCTCAACCATCAGTCATTCTCACAACTCAGCTGACAGACAGCTGTTTGCTAGCCTCAGCATCACACCAAACGTGAAGCAGGACAAACACAGGAGGAGGATCGATGAATTTGATGTTCATTACACACGTCAACTGTCCACAACATATCGGATTTCGATCTTGATCCGATAACCAAACAAACGGAAATCCAGTGCGAGGCGTATTTTTACGCAAATAGAATGAAATTATAAAAAAATCGTCCCACTCATAATAACCTGTAATCAGTCTAATGTAATCATTGGAGGGGAAATTTTAGATTGTACCAATCCTAAAGGCTAGTGTTGACGGTTACTTTGTCGGCGCACGGAAGTAGAAATGCGGATGCTGAGATGCACGTTTAGCCAAACAGTAAGACAAAAATTGTTCTTGCTGACGAAGCGGGAATGATTTCAACGGAACTCTAACGACTGGTTCATCACTTCGTTGCCTTCATGCCCATACAGCACACGTCCGATGGCTAACCATGTCGACTGGGTCGACACGAGTTAAGTTTGCCGGAATCTCTATTTTGGTGACATGAACCAAGAGAATGAAATATTAGAAAATTCTGTCCGAGAACGCCAAACAGATAGCTCAGTTAAAGTGCAAACTATTGGTGTACAAATAGACCCGAGCTTTGGAATATACTCCAGATCTGATAGCAATTTGTGCATACTAATGTAAAGAAAACCTGTGAGGTCGCCGTTATCCGGAGTTCTTGCGGAAGTTTTAATCCATGCCCGTGAATGCAGAGTACTGTCGGAGATAGAACGAAAGCTTTGGATCAGACAAGATGATGACCGATTTGTTAGTATCAAGCGGCCCGACGTCGATGTGTCGCAGATGGCAATCGGTAGCATCTTCAAAGAAATAAAACAGGCATGGCGAAAGAAAAAGGTAGGAAACTAACATTTATGGATAAGAATTGGTCTGAGGAAGAGAAAACGGAACATCAGAGACGTCCGTCCACCGAGGACAAGAGCAAGCAGACCGATTGTTAAGCGTATGTATCAACCATTCAAACAAAAAACAAATTGGACTTCACACGAAATATTTCTCCAAAAAAGCTAGAACCCATTGGAACATAATAAAACTGAGGAAATAAGGAGAACGAAACCTTGTCCAGGTTCCCCAATGAGACGAATGCTCAAGAAACTGCATATGAAAGACCGCACAAAAAGAAATAAACCAACGACCATAATTCGACAAAAATATATAGGATATCCATTTACCAGTATCGTATCTGAAATTTATTATAAATGGCTCAAGTCACAAGACATTAAAATTACCCACAAACCAACAAAATCGAGGTAAAATTCGTGACAATGTCAAAAGAACAACTCAGATAGGGGTGACTGAACCAGTTTTGCCTAGAAGGCAATTGTCAGGGTTGTTTTAAATGTCACGCTAGACAAATTAGCCAAAAATATCGGTACCAGAAGAATTTGTGAACGCAAACGTGCGATACGGAGACACAAACTTTTCCTGATAATATTTATTCACGTAAATTCGGTTTGCATGTCTTTCAAAGTTTGGATAAAACAATCAATAAAATCGTCAAGTGGTATGACACTTGGTAAAACCTCAATCAGTAGAGGCATCCATTTGGATCAAATGTGCGACTCCCAAATGCACGAGAACTTAAAATAACTTCAGTAAGCGGGACAAAGACGATAGAACTAATCGGGGCTATAGGGACGCAAATTTTCAAACCATTTTTGGATAGTAAAAGAAAGAAAAATCACAAATATAGAATCAATGAGACCAGGTTGCACAACGTTTTAACGTAAAAATCAAAAGTGTAAGACTAACGCGAAAAAAGAAATCTTTACCATCAAGTTGCCAAGTTTAGCAGAATAATCAGTTCAAAGTCTGCACAACAGTTTCAAGGTCAACGTGCTTGCAGAGATCAAGGTCGAATCTGCAGACGGGAATTACTGTCAATGAACTGGCCATATCTTCTCAGCTGATAATGAAAAGTTCGCGAATGAAACCCCAAACTCTGTTACCGAAGGGCAGACACACCAACAGTCGACGCCATCGGATATCAAGGTGTCGTCCTCGAAAATTTGTTGGCTGAGCACCCGAAAAGGCTCGACTATCCACCGCTGTGATTCCTTACGCGGAAACACCAATCGTTCATAATCAGAGTAACTCAAACGAGATCGTAGTAGGAAATTCAACTGCTTATTGTACAACTGTGTGGACGGTTTTGGACGCCAAACATTGCCAGCGGAAATCTTCTGTGAAATCTTGCAATGAATTAGAAAAATCTACATTATTGTTTCAGATTTATAAATTGAAACGTGTCTTGTTTGTACCGATAATGTTTGGCAAAAATCTCATCTGGGTGCGCGCATGGACCATGAATTCGAGCAAGAATCACAGGATGATTCGATTAAAGTATTCTGACAGTTAGGTGGGTATAATGTTCAGAAACAAGACACAAGGTCCGAAATTATATGACTTATGTTACCATCAGCATGTTTCGCTTGGGATGGGTGAACAAAATTCCCTCTGAAGCACACCACCAGTTTGCCAATTACTGCCTTTCATCAAGCATCCGTACCCGTTAACCTCCTGTTCAGCCATTCTCATGCTTGCACACGCCGTTATTGAGTTGGCACTCAAGTGTTTCGCTTGGTTACTTAAGCACAACCCACGGTAGAACCACAGTTAAAGTTGGATGATGAATCCAGAAGAGATCTGTTGTATCAGAATACGACCTTGTCCGCTAAGAATATAATTTTTACCGACGTTTCAGCTACCTTGAGTAAACTTTCTGTTGGGAAGTTTCTTGATAAAACGTGAAGACTTACCGATTGTCATTTAGGGATATCACATGCATTCGACAGAAGGGTAAGCCCCTTTCTCTCGTCAGTAGTACATAGGTCGATACAAATGGAAAGACCGAATGATCAGCGCACAAGAGTCACGTGGATACTGCCTCGTTTATCACTATTTGCAATATCATCTTATGTGTGTGGAATTAATTCTTGCCAATATTCGTAAACATCGGGTTATATCGATAATTTTGATCCGAGACGCTCAAAGCAGCATGTCCGTTTGTGTAACAGGATACTGAACGATTTTGGACCGTGGCCACAAAATTGTGGATTTCGGTAGACGCTTTATTGGGAAACGCACCACATACACACACACACACACACACACACACACACACGCACACGCACACGCACACGCATGCGCGAATTAAACGAGTCAAGACAAGATGGCAAACACCAGTTTTGTTGCAGTGCAGAAAAAAGAGGAGAATCGTTTTGCTTTGACTTCGACTGATCAATCGACAATCGATTACATCTCTCATTCCCGTTAACTTAAGAGGGAAGAGTCAAGTCCAGCAGACAAGAAAATATTCGTATATTAGTCAAAATCAAATAGCTTATATTTGTCTGTTATGGTCAACACTCATCAGTTAATTCGTCTACTGGTCGTGTGTTATTAACTAACTTTCTCGTACAGAGTTCGGGCTCAGATTATCGATTGGCGTAAGCAGTGGGATGCCACTGCAGCGGTGTTGATCTCCGGTCAAGGTGGTGGTTGTGACGAGCTAATTACAAACTGCCCTTAGACTTGCGAGGATGAACAATTCCGTTCTGATGTTCTATGAATCACCGAGCTTGGCTTTCATATCGCTCAAAGATCAAGACCAATTTGGAATGCAAACGAGCAGTGCCAACTTCCCAAGTATCTAGTGACCTTTCCAGTTAATCTTGTGCTAGTATTTTATTTCTTGATTCCCCCCCCCTTATTTTTAACGCGAAAAAACTCTCCAATCTGCTATAAACGTTGAAATCTCACGTTCTTTCTCCATGTCCGGATTAATCTAGAAAGTCTACTTTTTGTGAAATTTGCTTTCACCAACACGATCAATGCCGGAATGATCCATGTGTGCACAGTTAATTCACAATCAACCATTCCCAAAAGAAACTGGCTTGTCCGTAATGGCTGATTCATTAGAGGATCGTTTACGGGCACTCGACTTACGAAATGTTCATTGTGACAAATGTCACATTCCTGCACCTTTCGGGTGCGTGATTCCCGCTTCCTAAGTGAAATATTCCAACACCATGGCACTATTTCATGGATAAACTCATTTCTTTTTATCAATTACTTCCTTTATTAACGAAACAACAATGTACATCAATTTTCAGGAAGGGGATCGCAGCCGGCAGAGGGCTGCCAATTGGGAAAGTTGATCGGCGGTGGGGGGATTCGAACCCGCGACCTTCACGTCCAAACATCACGTTCCGCTTGGCCCCGCACGATACAAGCTTGTGCGTGAAGTCAATGTCTGGGTTCGACCCCCTCTCCCGTGGATATCGATAGGTTGCACATGGGGCTGCATGAATCGGACCAGTATCATTCGATTGAAATGTCGTCCAATGTCTCCCATTTCGGAGATGCAAGTAGTTTAGCTGCATCTCGGTCTGCTATATCCTTCTTTTGTTCCTTTTTGTTTCATTCTCGCAAACACTGCAATTGGACATGCAAGTATTCTGATTCGTACTCAGTTATCCCAATCGTTAAAGTCAGTGTTGCGAATTCTGTTGAGATAACTATCCCTGGGTTTCACTGCTCCGTACGTTCGTCGTACGCTTTGTATGAAGAATGTTTGCCTTGCAAAAATTTCAACTCAGCGGCACAAAGGCGATGCTTGTCCGTTGGAGACTGTTTAACGAGATGAATTTTGTCTTCTCGAAGGCTGACCAGGAAGGTTGTGCCCGTTAAAAAGAACTCTGCTTCCGATATGAACAACTTCGCATATCCAGCTATTTGGTAATTTGATTTTTAACATGGATGTATTAGCATGAATTGGAAGTTATCCAAGCAATTCTCGGACTTCTTGACACACAAAACCTAGACACTAACTTACCACAACGTATGGTTGCACACAATGGAACTGAATATGATATCGTGTTCCTAATTACTCATTCTTTGCTGTTCTTTCATGGTCAAGTGATTATTGTATCTGAAGATGTGTCTTTCTCCTGTCCGTCACTCAGCATAGCTCGTCAGTGATACCATTTTTAAGGCTACCGCGTATCAGAATGTTCCGGACACATTCTTCACATCTGAAACATCGGACACTTCGTTCCTGATTGATCAGACTCTTTTTGAAGTCTTCTAAATAAACTGTTCTCCTAATATTTATATCCTGACAGAATAGCCCTCGTTTCGTTTTTCAACCTAATAGGTACCAATAAGTGTAAAACTATGAAATCACCCTCAAGGTGTCCAATCACACATCTCCACTGTGTTATTGGGACAATTTTTTAAATAAATGTTAGCACTAATGAGCAACACCACCCAATTGTTACGTTAATCTATGACTGAGATGATTAGGATAGCTGGAAAATGGATTCGAATTCGTCTGAATTCCAAAACACTCCACAACAAAGTCAGCCAGTAAAATAATTTAATGAAATCAGCTGACGTTACAGTGAATTCTAAATCCTCGTTCTAAATGGATGTCGGTATGTGCGATTTAAAATGGGACTTAGTGCAGCAAATCGATCGAGTGCTCTGCAAGTATAGACTTGAATCCAAGAGGTGCACTTACACGAACATACCATGGTCCGCACCCTCTCACACACACACACACACATTCACGTGTGCACAAAACAGTACCAGGTATCTCGGTCAAATTGATCGATGGACTTGTGTTCCGCCAATCAGATGCGCGCTTTATGCCGGCAAGACAACTTACAATAAAACTCAGTTTTTTTTCTAGTCTTGTGCCAACGAAATAAAACTTTGTGATATTTAAAATTGGCCCAGATATCTGATTATCGATTAAAATGATACACCTGTGCCTTGGATTTGTGCTCCTGTTCCTCGGCGATTCACTTACCGATGAGAAATTTTTCAGTTCAGGTAAGTATCATTCTCTCATCCTGTTCCTCGTCTATTCCACAATGATGTTGCTTTGACAACAGAATATCGAGTACACAGTTTGATAACCTGCATGAATAGGATATAACGGCTGCGCTACCTCGTCCCAGGTGCTGAAATGCTATTGGGGACCGGCTGCGGTCAAACGGTTAAGCCTATGGCATTTCAACGTGAAGGTTGCAAGATTCGAATCCGTCACTCCTATTCAATTACACCATTTGGAAGCCCTCTGTTGGCTACCAGCCGCTTCTCAAAAATGACGTGCACTTTGTTTCATTAGAGAAGAAGTAAAAAGATGAAAAAATGGGAAAATATCTAACCACGATATCAAATGCTTAGGACTGAAGGTCATATAGTTGGGTTTCATGCAACATTTTTTGTATACCGGCCAAGAAATTCTGTCAAGATATTTGCAGTTACAAAGTTATGTCTGCGCCGCCTGCATAGATCCCTTGGAACCTCTTTGCGCATTATCTGTCATGCCTTAGTGCAGGTTATTAACTGTATTGAGAGCTACGGCGCTTCAAAATCCCTCCATCAGGACAGGGAATCCTCGTCTTGGTTTTTAAAACTTCTTTTCTTGTGGCCGGAAATCCATACAGTTGATCAGACAGGTCACGTGCTGCAAATCGATTGTAGGATAAGTGTTATTGAACTGTGTGTTAACGCTAGAAGCTCTCAAACCATGGTGTTGGACATTGGAAGCAATGCGGAAATCGGTAAAAGCATATGCCCACCTGACGTATCATGATATCAAGGACACGTGGACGTGTGCGTCTGTGTTTGCATACCTTTTGAACCGCATCCAAGCGTAGTGACTCAAATGTTTTTGCAGTGTGCATTTCTATAGATAGTTGTTTGAGTATCTGTACACGTGACTGCCCGAATCAAGCAGAGTAGCAGCGATCATATACCCATCCTCCGCAATGCCTTATGCGGTAGATTTATTCCTGTGCGGACTTCCGATACTTCGGAGATCAGGCTTTTACATTTCATCAGTTTGCTGACAATGGAAGAAGCAATTAGCTGAGCTTGGTGACTGGGATGAACAGGAAAATTAAAAATCTAGAAAATTCTCCCCCGCATCTTTTGCTTTCATTTTTCAGCAATTTGTTGTCCAAACCTTGTTCAGTGTGTCGTGGTTAGTTCATCGTGTACGTGAGACGGAATCATAATTTAACTATCTACATTGTCGCTTTAAAATGGTGAAAAGAGAGGAAAACTTCTGTTCTACTTGGTCTTGAAATCTTCAACCGATTTTCTTGCTCAGCTTCTATCGTTCGTTCCTATTAGCTGTATGGAAAACAGCCAGTTTTGGGAGAAACCAAACTATGGCCAGCACTCACCGATGGATTCGTCTACTGGCTATTTCGGTCCATCATTATTCACAGAATTTCTCATACAGCTTTTCCGCTCCGATTATCGATTGGCTTAGTCGGTGGGATGTCACTGCAGCAGAGTTGGTCTCCGGTCAGGGTGATACACAAGCCGAATCATAGCTCTCTATCCCCAAACATTTGTTCTCCGATAATGCGTAATAATTAGAGCTTTTCCTGCCAAATCGGACATCATTTCAACACGTCTAAACACTCCGAATAAATTTCCACTATTTTCTGCTGCGCCCTATCCCAGAGAGCAGTCGGTCATCACAAGGTTCCTCGTTCACCAAACCGAAACATCAATTTGTTTCCGTATTCTCACGTTTGCTGTTCTGCTCAAAGATCACGGCGTTTGCTTCCCCGAATTACCTGGGATGAGGCATTTTGGCGCCTAACAAGCTCCAAATGTTTCTTTTTTGATCGCGGTTGTTCTTCCCCCCTGTCCCGGTCTGTCAGACTGCAGCAATTCGTCCGGGTCTAGTTTGGGAAAGATTAGCGATTGTCTGTTGTCAATCGTGTATTTTTATTCCATCTACTCCATTTATTGCCGAGTCGTGCGAATCGCAGAACAAGGCTCGCGAGAAATGTTCTGCAAAACTTCTTACAGATCCCACTTTATGCCTTACATATTAATGATTGTTCATACCGTACACATTGTTTCACGTGTCGAACTAATTTCTTCAAGTGTTGTCGTTTGCTGCTATTTCATTGGTTCTTCTTTGTCGAAAACACTTTATCCGTTGGACTAAGTACCGAGATTGAATCCACTTCTAATTCCCATGATGGATTTGGTTTCCCGAACTCTGCGGACTCCGTCAGCGTTCATGTTGAAAATTTCAAACTCGCACAATTTTGACTAAAATAAGCATATACTATGTTTATTTCATCGCTCAATTCGGTCTGTTAACCTCAAACTCGGGATCGGATCGAATAGCACGAAGTTCACGAACTTCGAGGTATGCAAACACACTCACACACAGCTCTGGACCTCGGAAGTTTTACACTTTAGTTGGTTTTCATTAGTTCCGCACGCCAGCTCAAGTCAGTTTGACGAACCATTTGCTCAGAAATTCTTGCCTCTTGATGGAAATAAATTCACCGAATTTCGAGCGTTTCTAATTTGAACCATAAAACTTTTGCGACTAGGAATAGGAATAACTGGATCACGAACTGATGCGAGTCTCGTGGGAGATCCCAAAAAAATTGGAACGAACCATTGACATCTTATACGGGTTACACCACTGACTACTAAATATATCCTTCGTCCGTCATATCGGTTTCTGTTTGATTGTATCGTTTTTCATTAGCCGATCTCTAACAATCGCCACTACTAGCTTCCTTCGCTTGCTCACGTGTCTATTTCGAGTCAGCGTAAAAGGAACAACCTCCTCTGTGTGCAGATTTCATGAAAACCGTCAAAATGCGAGCAATATACTACTTGGTTTGATCCATGCATCTGGCCGCTGATAGCATATAGACTAAGGTATTAAGTCAAAGAATATGCGGATGATGAATAACATTTACTTCAAGTCTTCAGGAAAAAACATATCGTCTAAATTTGCATTTAACTTTTGAGCAGACAGGCCATGCTTGCAGACCAATTCATACTCTTTTAACAACCCCAGAAGCTTGGTTGTTTGCGTCCTTTCTTATTTGTATTTTTTACTGCCTCCTACCGTTCGTTCTAGAGCCAAGTGAAAGTACAGGAGCAAATGCGGAAGACGAAATCCTGCCGGAAAGCCCATCAAACCGTGAGTTGAAATTGTCAAAGCGTCAAGATTCCTGGTTAACTTGTGATGTTTGCTTTTGTTTGTACATCAAAATTGTCCGGTAAAACACGGTTGTCGCTCATGTCTTGATCGAAAATGAAGTCAATTATTCGAATTCGTAACGGAAAACCGGCTTGTAACGGTTTCGTATGAACTGCATATTTGGTCACGTGATTGGCTCCTGTTTGTTCCATTGCATGAGTTTGTAAAAGTTGTCACTCTGAAGTGTTCGTCTTACGCACATGGGCTTCTCCACACAAAATTCAGCCTCAGCCACTTATATTACTTATTATTATACTGCCGTCACTAACACTAATTATGCTACAATTGCTACTAGTTGTACTACTATTACTACCACTGCCACTACTGCTACGACTACTACTACTACTACTACTGACACTACTACCACTACTAATACTAATACTGCATCATATCGTTCTTCTCCTCATTCTCCAGTCGGACATGAATTCGATCCAGTTGGTGAGTCCGGATGTCCTTTAAAAGTTTCCTATTCACACAATACTCTGTTGTGGAATAAGACAGCACAGACAAGCTAAAACAAATGCCTTAATTCCTAAATATTCCTGCTAGGCAACCAGGTAAAAAGCACGTGAGCAAAAACGTGAAATTGAGCCATAATCGTAAAATCAGTCCTTGATACTAGACTGAGACGGCACTGGAAACTGGCTCAAATCTTCTCCCATGACTGAGCATTGAAAACAAGGTGAATGCAAGCACATCTGCGAAATCTGTATCACCGACCACCGCGGATGCATGCCAAAGCCGCGTTTGTTACAAACTTGTAGTCAGTCGTAGACTTGAACTTTCAGGCTGTGTGGCAGAATCAATCAATACAATTCAAAATGAATTAGTCCTTGGTTTGCTGAGACATGTAATTGCTTGTTACCAAACCTCAGTGAGCAGTCAGATTCAATGATCCTCACGATTTCTTACGTGGTCGATAGTGCCAATTTGGGAAACCAATTAATTAGCAAAAAAATTGATAGAAAAATTACCATTTACGTGAAAGCGGACGATTCTTTTTCACAGCACACCGAGAAGAACCGAGCTGGTTTTATCCACAAATCAGGCGAAAACAATCAATTATTTGATAAACCTCATTCTCATCCGACCTCCCCCCTATTCGATCCACTGAGTCATTGTTGATGCGGCCAATTTCCACTCCACACGTACGATTATCAAACTAATGAAAAATGGGAATTATTTTCTGTCTGTCTTTTCTCAATTCGTCAACAGATGCGAGTAAGTGTATGATGAAAAAATGTCGAATAGCTCATCGTGATCACATGTTTTCGTGTCCATCCGACGCTTCGCCCACCGAAAGTATAACTGCGAGTTGAAAAAAAATACTATTTAGCGATTAGTTTCTTCTAGATTTTCGAGGTCATTTCCTGGTACGTTGCTTGCCGGTGAAGAGGTTCAAACTGACAAGCGCTAATACGGGTTTCACCAACTGTGAGGTTCCGGTGACATGAGCTCGACCGACTGAGCGAGAAGCGTGGAAATAAAACGCAACCGCCTATAGGTTTCGATTTTTATTTGTGCTAGTAAAGAGTACAGTGTGTATCACAAACCGACTTACCGTATGCGGACCGAAAACCTATTCTTAATACTCCCCCGGGGTTGGACTAAATTTTACTCATGTAGTCGATGGAAAAAGCTGTTATTTTTCATGCATGTCGGACGCAAATTTCCAAGCTGCCCAAGTGTTTTCGCAACTTCTAACTTTTGGAGCTCTAACTGGGGTTAGGAAAGATAGCGGCTATTGTTCTCGCTGGTTCAGCGCATCAGACAAGAATAACACACGTGTCCTATGTCAGTAGCTCATGCTGACTTATTAATTCACGGTGAGAGGGGATTGGAGATAAGTGGCCAAATGGCCGGATGCATTGGAACCGCGGGTGTCTTTGCTGTCCTTGCGAGAGATCACATTGTGCACGATCTATCTCTTCCGCCAAAGGATCGTATTTCGATGACCTCCCTGCTTCCGTCAGCTGACCATAGTCGAGGTCTGGTAGCCAGGCTGTGAAGAATGTCATGCTAGTTAATTTGTCACAAAACGCACATTAGAGCTTCGCACAAGGTTTGCTCATTTGCGTCTTTACTCGGCCGTTGGTACATGGATTGTAAGTTTATTCGACGGTAGTTACCAGCGCCTACGGTCGTGAAGGTATTCCCGCATCTCGGCCCGGATTGAATAGATCTAACGGAGAACGGAGCTGGTTAAAATTACCAATGGTCATAGAAGTGGAATAGTGGGGGACTAGAAAATCAAACGAATTCCGTGATATTCTTCACAGTCATCGTCAAAAAATTACCTGCCAACCCGAGAAAGAGAAGGCCGAAAATCTTCTCTGGTAAACGCTAAATTTTTCAAATGATTAGGTGGCTACCAGACAATTCGAAATATAAATGTTTGATGTAACCGTTGGTTACAATTTGCACACTAATTGTCGACAAATTCAGCTACGTTAACAGCGAACCGACAAAATGAAATTTACATGTGATACCCGCAAAAAAATAAGATTGGGCCAGTGGTGATCAAGGAATCAGTCTTCTGACACCTCATCATGAAGATCGCTAGTTCTAATTCTTTCATCACAGATCAGCCTATCCACCTAGGAGCCTTGAATTGAAAGCAATCTGTTTGATATTTTGTCGTTTAGTTATTAAACGAAATAAAATGTTCGATTTTTGTCTGTGCTGTTCAGTGAACCATCAATTGCATGGGTTCTTTGTCTCTTTCATTCTCGATCAGTCTGTCCGCCCAGGTGCATACCATACCCAACAACCGTCCTTGTTGTTAGAATATTTTGCCAGCCTGTCTGGTTTTAGCATCACTTCCTAATTGTTTCTCGATTCATTATCTGCCTACTCGACGGAATGCACGGGACAGAGGCTGATGACATCGTTCCCGTTGCATTTTTGATTGAACCGGTGCATTTCATGCCTAAAGTTTCCAGATCGAAAGCGATATACCTTTAAATGTTCTGAATAGATGTGTGAAACAGGACAAAAGGAGATGTACCAAAAATGAACTCCGATCGGTTACCGTTGATAACGAATATTGCACCGATAACACGAATGCTTCAACTTGGATTGTCGAATTTCATTCGTCTTTGCGTGATTTGGCAAATGTAAAGACAATCGATCAGTTCACATACCTGTCGTTCACAGTGATCAGGTTCGCCTTGGTGTATTGTCATGGCGATCTCGGTTTATGTTTCCTTTCTTTTTACCTTTTAATTTCCTTACTAACGAATTTACAAAATATATTTTTGTCGAAGGGAATTCGGTGTCGATTATGGGGTGCCAGTAGCGGAAAGTCACCTAGAAAGAGGGGAAATCGAAGTCGCAACTTTTCGGTTGATATCGCCCTAATTTTGACCCCCGGACTATCACTGGTTAGTGAAAAAATAAAGTTGAATTTTAGTTTACTAATCGATAGCAGATGTGCAGTTGTTTTGGTGAAAAAAATTGTAAGTTCGTTTGCAAATCTGGAATATGGGCCCATTTCGAAGCACTGCGATGAGTATGGATGGTTAAGAGTTTGTCAGAAAATAAACCAGTACATGGTGATGAACAACCATTTATCGAGGACGGAGACTGAATTGGATTAGAATTTTAACCCTTAAACAATACAAATGTATGAACTGAATCAGAGAAAAGAGTTTGATCAGCATCACTGATTGGACAAAAGTTATTTGTGAGCAGAAAACAAACTCACCACAACCAGCACGGAGTCGGAGTAATCGCCCCGATTTGGAATCCCGTTTCTGACGGGAAACTTATGAAAAAGTTGAAAAAGTATTGTTAAAACCAATCAGTTTTAGGACCCATCGTGAAACAATTACTGTGATTATTCCATATCTTTTATCTTTTACTTCCTTTATTGATGAAACAACAACGTACATCAATTTTCAGGAAGGGGGTTGCGGCCAACAGAGGATCGCCAAGTGGGGAAGTTGACCGGCGGTGGGAGGATTCGAACCCGCGATCTTCACGTCCAAACGCCACACCCTTATCGGTTTGGCCACCGCCGGCTATCTATCGGACTGAACAACCTAACCTGGGCCCGTGGGCTAGCATATAGTGAAAAGACTCGGGGATTGATAAATATGATCGGGTCAGGTCTAATATGTCTACTCAGCAGAGAGCCATGCACGCTTGACCGAGTAATCGATCAGGTCAATAAGACGTTCAACCTTGGGTGTTCGATAAGCCGTAAAATAGACAAAACATCGAGAGCTCCATCTTGGACAAATGAATGATCGACCGATCGTATAGAGTATTGCCACCGGGCATACATGCACCCACGTAATTTCCGTTGTCAATAGTGAAAAAAAGTGTAACTTCAAACATGTTAAAACGGCTTCTTGTAGCTTAAAATCAACGGCAGTTGGACGAGTTAGATTCACGATCAGTGTTTGTTTGATGACGGTCAAACAAATATGAACAATTATTTGTGAGTAAACTGATTCTATCCATTCGGTGTCGATCTATTTTCATTGTAGACAAGAGAACGAAAACTTTTGGTAAGCCAATCAACACAACACAATCCGAAGATCGCAGTATTTCCACACTGCCTAAACGTATCTGTCCTGCGTGTGTGTAGGTGGGAACAAAAAGGAAACATTACATTGTCATTTGATGAAATATCTGTCCGAGGTGATTCGAACTGACCCAACGGCCAAGGGTGAACACATTCAGTTCTCGACATTTTTTTTCGTCATCAAATGACAGAAGATTGCGCAACCAGGACGCAGGTGGCACATTTATGTCACATAAACTTACCATGAACATTTACCGATCAATCAGCAAAAAAATCACAAACTGCTCCGCTAATTTTTCATAAACTTTATTTTTTCTTCAGATCTGAGGAATATTACAGGTAAGCTTTGATAAGAACGTGACAGGAATGAATGGTTTTTCTTTTTATGTGTTAGTAGTAGGAGAATCGAATTTTTTGATAAACTAATTCACCATGTGATATCGTTGTTCAATTCACCAATACGAAACCGTGGAAGCACCGGACAGCTTTCTCTCATCCATGTTAGGAATCATCAGTAATACATATCCACCGCGAGCCAACTCAGATGCACACTCGGGCAAACGATTTTGAGTCAAACCACAAAGGTACCACGCTACCGGGCAGGCTTTCAACAGTTTGTTGATGCTACACATATCCGTCGCTGGTTTGCACGGACACGGGCCTCTAGGGCATAGCAATCGACCTCTTTTTTGTTCCCCTATTTGTGAAGATTTTTTATTTCGTTTTCTGATCGCCCACGCCTCCGTCCGCCAATTGCTACTGGTCACCGAACCCCATTCGTCCGTTCACTTTCCTTCTGGAATCTAGGACCACTCGACAAATGCCTGGGGTTTACAAGTCCACTGATGACGCAAATTTGTTTCAAATTTTTCTGCATTCAGTCGATCAAACAAGAACAAACATGATTTCAACATCTCAAATCGACACACCCACGGAAGGAGTGACCTTGCGCTCGGACAATGATTATCGCGTATCATTTAGAGCTGATCAGAAAAAAAATAAATCAGATGAATTGCAAGTCCAGAAATATGTACAAGCGTTGTGGATGTGTTTCCACTCGCCATCGGGTGTAAGAGGCAATAGACATGATGAGGAGAACAGTTGTATGGTGTCTGATACCGGTAGAGAAAAAAACCTAGCATGACTAATAGTGACGGACGGTGAACGCAATCAAAGATGCTATCGGAACTGCCTACAAAGCACAGTCCACTGAGACGTATACGTGTAGATCGGTGAATCCAATTGGTCGCGGAAACAGGTTTCTCTTGTCTCATCTTGGTCTTTGATGAAAATTCTCTTGTGACAGAAATAACCGGGGCAGAAAGTAAGTCTACCCAAATATAAAATTTTCTTGAAATGATAACAGTAACGATAATATTTGGGGAAAGTTAAATACCATTACTAGCAGAAGGGTGGTCGCGCCTTGATGAAAAGCGACACTTTCTGTCCCATAGACGCAGTGAACAAGCGTTGTCGTCCTATGTGACCATCATTAATCTAAGGTTCGAACTTCATGATGATCTAAAAAAGTTCATAATAACGAAAGAGAACATTCATTTTTTCTTAATCTTTATCTGTTGACAAATATCATGATTACCAAGAAACAGGCATGTAGAAAAAAGATAGTAAGAATATCTTTTTTGAGCTAATTTATATTTCTCCTCCTAATATTGGTGGCAAATCCGAACTGTTTGCGCATATCGCAACTGCGGCAACCGGAAGCTGAATGCTTCGTGACTTCCGCGGCCCATTTCACCTGCATCCAAGGTCGCAGGTAACCCACAATCGTGATCCTGATAGGTACAGTACTGTGCAATTACATCAAGCTTCAATAGGTCTGATGTGTTGACGATCTGCTTAGTAGTGATATGTTATCGACTGGCGATCGCCAAGTGGTCACTGTCGTGGAGTCACAAACTGAAAGCCGCCGGTTCCAACTCTTCCATCGCCAGTCAACTTCTTCACTAGGTAACTCCCTTCTTGAAAATGGCGGACAAATGCAGTTTCATTGAAAGAGGAAGTAGAACACAGATAAACGAGATAGTGGTCCTGCGACTGGAACTTCTGTACAAGACGAAGACAGGCGTTAAATCCACTTGACCGTCGATGTGAACTCAAGAAAATATTTGTCCCTAGTTTCAAGGCAAAATCGAGATCACAAATGAAAAACTCCAAATGAAATTGTTCTAACCTGTACGTCTCCAATACAGATCAGGTCCCGTAAAACTAAGCATGATAATTGTTATGTTCGAGAACCAAATCACTTCTAGCGAGGTTGGAAGCAAGTGCACCAGGTTAGTATTGGCTATCTTTTGTCATCCGTTTCACGTGCCGACGTCGTCATTCTGCAAGCTCGCAGTACAACCAAAACGTCGATTTTAAGCACTCTAGGCGCTTTAAATAAAATCGACCTTTTTCGCATATCCAAAGTGTGCGTTATTTGGAAATTATATATTCCCATAGAAGAGCCAAAACTCTTAACGTGCCCGATTCATCAAATCTCAGTTCCCTCGTTTTTATTTGGTGTGTAACAGATTAATTGTGGATATATTTTAAAGTCAATGTTACTCAGTGCGACTAAATTCTCAACAGACACCCGGCCGAACCCCAACTTCCGTATCTGGTCTTACTTGGACATGCGCCTTTGCAGAATGTCATATTTCCCGTACTGTCTGTTTAGTTCTATTGATCCTGTTCTACACATTCTTCATCACGAGACTAATGGTATGGAGTGTGTATTAACGGACTATCGATTCGACCGACATAACAAGAGTGACAAATCTCAGAATGTCCACTACCAGAGACCGGCATGGTGTTAGCACAGTGGGACTTTTTTCACATTCAAGTTAGGTACGCATTGTAAGCATAGACGTATCACATCTCGTTTTCCTAAGCTAATGTCCGTGCACACGTCGTCGTAGACGCGTCGATTCGCATACACTATTAATTTAATTGTGAATGAAATAATATTAAGAATACAGCGTTCACACGCCAGCTGATGTTTAGCTGTCTGTGTGTTTGTGAATGTGTGTACTTTGAAGTGTGGGTCGGGTGAGAGAATAGTTGTGTTTCACGTCACGCGTTCCACTGGTGGTGGGGTCAACTAGCTTGGTGACCTTTGGAATTTTTGTTTCTCAAAGATGTTAGGGCTGTCCATATCTCCGAAATCTCTGCTCCGTCGTTCCGGTTGATGCATGTGGAGTGAGTGCTTATCGCCGAGCCTCGGCAAACTTACTTTCAGTGCAGATTCTGAATCCACTTTGGAGTACTTTTGTTTTCACAATCTATGCTATGTCCCTCTGCTATGGCATGCAGAGCGGTGGTTGAATCGCGCTCACGTTTTGATAACTGACGGGAATTATCAATAAAACTGTTACCAAGCCGGTAATGTTAATTCACTGGAAAAACAAAGTGCTCGATTGAGCAACCTTATTTAGTGTCCATTCATTCGTCCGATCCTCGGACAGAGAATGCACCACCAAGCGTTCGTCTTCACGCAACCGTGAACATCATTTCACATGGTTGAGCAATCGCACAATTTCGTCATCCAATACAGTAGATATTTCACACCTAACGCAGGCTGGTCATACTGTAAATGTTCTCCGCACCTTGTTTAAGGTCAACCGTCCAGTATCGTGGTTGCATCTTGGGCAAGCAAGAAGCTGTCGTAGTTCGCTTACATAATTCCTACCTCTCTGTTCAGAAATAATTTGTGGCTAATCCAAAGCTCCCTTGGCCCATTTGTCTCCCGAACTCAAATGGTAAACCGGATGACAACTGAAACAGAACACATTTTACCGGTGATAGTGGACGTTGATACCCCTAGTCCTGTTTTCCGTGGACCTTGGTATTGAAATAGTTGAACATTATATTAGGATGTAACGGGATGTCCGGAAACCACTGGAAATCAGCTTGTTTCTCAACTTGTACACTCCGAATTTGCCCGTTGATTTAGTTCTTCAAACAGTGTCGCACGTGATTTGTGAGTTATTGTTGTTATTGTCTGTGTTGTTTTTGATTTTTTTTTGAATGCTGAATCATTAATACGATAGGCAAAAAATTAACAGTGGCATTTTCCGTCTTTCTTTTTCAATACCGCATGCCAGAAGGCAATTTTGGTCTATTGAATTCCGAACTCCGTGATCTTCACGAAGTCATTTGGGAAATGGTGTTTTAATGGAAACTATATATATATATATATATATATATATATATATATATATATATATATGCGTATATAAAAATCCTTAGATCTGAGAACGCGACCTGCAGGGAAACAATACGAAGTTTCACATTGTGCGGTTCACCGGAAGTTAGCCAATGTCCGCCCGAATAATGCCAGGTTTCCGTAATTCCAAATAAATTCTATCGACTACGGTTTCTATAAGATCACCACTGCATGCTTGTGACTGGTTAGGAATCACGGATAAGCCAACTCTCCTCCATTGACAATCGGTGGCCATTCATCCCGGGGGGAGGGCGTCGAATCAAATAGTGCGCACATAAAACTGGATGTTTTCGCCGACGACATAGCCGGAGCCCGGAAAGGTCGACTAAACATTTGGAATTGCCATTTAAAAATCCAGAATTTAGGTTATTGGGACCGTTTTTGTTACAACATGGGCTAGAATAAAGGGCGCTGCACGTCGCAAACCTGGGACAGCCACCTGTAGAGGTGGGGACGAGCTTCCCACTGAGAAATACGCAAGACGACTGAATCGTTGTCGTTCTGGAAGTGTTTTACTCAGAAAATAAACAAACAGAAAGCTATTCCACTAATACGTGCAACGAACAACTTGCTTCGATACTTCTGGCGAGTAAATGTGAAAACTAAAACGCGCAGGAATTAACTCATTTAACTTCCTCGTACGTAATGCGCTGCAAGTATGGAAAGACCAACATCTTTCACTCTCCTACAAGAAATCAAAGTTGGCACTTTTTGGGAAGGTAGGTCCTTCGCGTTAAAAGTTGACTCCATCCCTAGAAAGATGGAAAACACCGACAGTCTCATTTTCCCAGCATAGACCCTTACGAATAAATTGTCAGAGTTCGAAAATTTACAAACAATTTCTCGCCAAAATTGTGTTTTTCAAAAATCTTTTCATCTAGTATTGTCTAGAGCTGAAGGTAAATCGATATTCGCGAAACGAACGACCCAATCCCATGTTGACTGTCTGTCAGTCAAGCGGAGGGCTGGTGCATATGATGCCATAAGCTAATAGTGTGAACACTAGCCAACTCTCAGGTTTTCCTATTCCCCGGATCTATCGTTGACCAAATCAAACGAAAGCTTGATATGCTAGCTAAATCCAAATCAGCAGGGTCAAATCGAGGTCGCCGAGACAAAATACACAACATGTAGCGTGTGAAAGAACAAAGTTGTATTCCTCGCATTTTGGACCAAACCACGGTGGTAAAAAAAACATGTCATTGGCGAATGTGATACTGGTTATCGGTAGTTTAGTAATCTCGACGATACCTTTTATCAAAATTTATAATGGTAACCGGAAATGCTGACATCAGAAGGGAGGATAAATGAATGAATGACTACTTGTACATAAACTCCAGTGAAAATCCGATTTCGCCATGACCAATCAATAGGTGATCAATGGAAAAAAATGCAATCACCTAGCACAGATCACGGAGTACCACTGAGCCCAAGATGTTGGCTGGTTTGAGTTGTGCTATAAGAGTTCTGTTGGATTACTGTTTCACCAGGAACAAAACCGAATACGGATGGAATGGGAAAAAATCTTATTCCACGTATTCATGGAAACGAATTTGTCGTCCTAATCCACCGTGAACAGACTGAAGAACAACCGGTCGAAAATTTGGGATTGCTTGGCATTAGACCGAAGTCCCATCCATAGGGAACTTTCATCAGTTGAGACGATATATTAGGTATTATTAGAACTAAGGTGACCAATGTGACCGGATTCTGGACTCCATAAATCGCAAGTATGTCTACCCTGTTACGAATGAATATTCCAATGCGTCGAGTATTTTATTGAAAACTTCTCGAAATCGTGTTTCATTTCTCGGAAGCCGAGGCCAATGAAAATTGTTTCCACTCAGACACCCAGCAAACGCAACCTTCCGAATTTATTATTTCCCGTTGTAAATATATTAAACCACCTGGGGTTTCGTATACCGCGGTAGTTTGCTGCAGTTCTAGTGAACTTGTCATTTGAAACACTGTCTGACCCTTAATGGGCGAACATTTGAGTAAAAAATCACTGAGGAGAGGAAAATACGAGGGATTGATTCCTCACCTGTGGACAAATTTATCTATGAAATTGCAGAAAGAACCATATCCAAAAGCCCATGGCTTTGTGAAGCGCACCGCTTACATAAGTTCAGCCCTAGGTAGATGATACTTTTGAAGTTCCCTCGACAGTTGTCTTCGCTCGTATTAGCGACTCTATGCAAGGCTGGATCAATCGAGCTGTTTTGTGACTCATGAAGGGCAAATCTGACGTTGCGCGGACATCACACGCCCAGAATGGTATCCATTTGCTCCACTGGCTCAGATATGCAACAAAATGATGGTTGGAATATTCGGTTTCATTTCTGGCACGCATTTTGAGTGATCATAGTACTTTCTGACTTGGACCGGCCGTAAAACGTTGGTCTGAATCAGACACTATTTTGTTTGCTGAACGCACAACTCCAGAAGAAAACCAGATGGCGGTTTTATCTCAAGTGTTTGGTCTCTATGGGTTGCGCGTCCAACTTCTCCTTGCCTGACAAATGTGCTAGAAATGTGTATATTATACTTCATTCCGGGTACAGTAAACTGCATCCAAAGGCTTCCGACAATAGAAAGGCATTATTGATGGTAGTCGCAATCTTAGTCCTATTAGTAGTAGTAGTAGTAGTAGTAGTAGTAGTAGTAGTAGTAGTAGTAGTAGTAGTAGTAATGGCAGTAATAGTAGTAGTATTGGTAATGGTAGTAGTATCAGTGGTAGCGGTAGTAGTATTAGTAGTATTAGTAACAATAATACCGTAAGTATCAGTAGAACCATTATGATGGAATGTATATTCGTCACCTATGGTTTCATGTAGTTCCCATGGAGGGCTTCACGACAGCATACTTTTGACCTAGTGTTCCGGATGTGAAAAATGAGGCAATGGAATGAGATAACAGTAAGATCGAATGGAACAAGAAAGTTTCACAGAAACATGAAAAAACTATATTCGGATTGAAACAGAAGAAGAAGTAAATGTTTTTGCCACAGTTCAACAGAGAACGGTTTTCTTTTTCAAGTGGAAATAAACTTTTGCTTACCATTATTATCAGCAGCAAAGTTCTCGCTCAGACACTTCAGTGATAATAACAAGTTCTGTCAATAGAAGTTTTTCTGCATATCACCTACCAGTGGCAACTGTGTCCATATGATCTCACTGTCCCGGGTCAAGTCCGGTTCGTGGATTAATTGTCTGTTGGTGTTCTATGTCAATTTGATCGTTTCTCACCCGCCCACCCCAACCGTCCTGCGAACGGTGACATTAGTCAACGATTGTGGCACTTTCATGCTCGAGAACGGAGTGTACGTTTGTGACAAATGTCTCGAACGAGACGACCAGTCGGAGAAAATGTGTTACATACTTATGGAAGCCAATAATGGTGGAAACATCCATTTGGAATTCAACGTCTCGGAGGTCAGTATGCATTCGCCTTTTTTGAACCGTTCAAATTTTTTCTTTCTCTCATTTTCCAACGTTTCCGAAACGTGGAAAAACTTTAATACTTGCAGCAGCCTATATCTTCATATCTTTTATGCTCCTAAAATTTTGGATTTAAGTAATCAGTCTTTATGCGATATCACCGCTGAATTGACCACTGAAAAATCATGGAAGCACTGCGCAACCGTCTCACCCATGTTAGCAATCATCAGCAGTGGACATCCACCTCACCCGAAATGGGATGTAGACTCGGGACGAACGGTTTCTGAGTCGAACGCTTTGGTCATTACGCTTCCCAGCAGGTTCTCAGTGGTTTGGTGAACTTCGGCACATGGTATTGCTCTTATCCGTCACTGATTTGCACGGCCACGGGCAGCAGCACACAGCAATCGATCGCTTATTGATGTATGACTTCCCTACTAGTTGCCTAAGAACGACGAAGGCTTTAAACATTGCTCACTAAACTTGCCTACTTTGTTTGCGTAAGTAGCAGAAGATTATACGGTTTTGATTCCCAACTAGTTTTGCTCAACGCAGTGTGAATTTTAGTGTAAAACCCCACAATCAAATCTTGTTTGTCAGAAAAGTCCTCGCTTCCTCCAAGGTTTAAGTGGATTAGACGACTGTCAGGTCAAAGATCAGAGGTTTGAATCATATTTACTCCCGGAACTAAATTGTCACCCGCTTCGTTATCACGTATTACCTATTATTAGCTTTGGTATTTCTATGCCTTTTCTAGTGAGAAACTAAGAAATGAGCGCATTAGTATAGCGGTGGTTGGACAGAAGAATACCGGGTACGCATACCCGAAGAGCTGTAATAACCGCGAAACCAGTCGTGTGCTTCCGGGGAAATTTTGTCCATCAATCCGTGTGCGAAATATACTAGTGAGAAGAAGAACCAATACATTCGGGCCTTGTGTCCCCTTTCCCAATAGCACCTTGTCTGACCGACGAAAATCCTCCCAGGAATCACCATGCAATTCTTAAATGGACTCATCATCCATTCACGCTCCTAACATTTGAGTTTATATTCATAAAACAATATCATCGAACGCTGACATCATTCGACCAGCTGATTCAATTGACTTCCTAAGGCAAATTCACTAATCAGATAGAACTCTGATGAGTCTACTCGAATACCTGGCTGGTATCATGCAGTACGGCTTCGCTGCCACCTACAACAACAAGCAACCAACCAATCAGAATCGTGGCAGCTCACAAACGAGAACAGCGAACATATCGCTGTTTTCATCGCTCCAAAGGTACTCCGTTGATGTTATCTCCATATAAAGAGTATGTGTACGAATATCTTGTAAATAAACCCTAACATGATTTCCAGTTGTCGCGGTATGCTTGCTGTTTTGCGCATTGGAGTTGTTCCGGTACGTGGTGTCATTCGCTCACCGTAAGTCACTAGGAGTGATGACAACCCATGATCCCAGTTCCTGTATCAATATCACATCTTCTTAATTTGTACTGTATGACATCCGGTAGAATTTACACAGCAGCAGTTAGGGGGATTCTGACCGGTGTACCGAACATAATGGAGAGCTCCTTCCAACCGCTGGAATCCAGTCTGAAGCAATCTAATTGTCAGGCTTGTTTAGTGTGGTCACAGAAAGCCGGTGCGTTCTTCATATTCGCTTAATCTTTTTGCATGAGAATAATTTCAAAACATCTCATCGCCATTTTCACGGACATTACGTATGCACTGTTCTATTCAAGATCAGCCGGCATGAGTTTGTGGACGCTCAGCACCTTGAAACCACGGGTCAGGTACAGTCGTAGCTCCCAAACACGATGAAATACGCAAGGTGTGGGAACAAATTCCCATGAAGCCTTTGTATATCGTCTCGCAGATTAAAGATGAATATCCCTGGAAAATCTGTAGTAAATTGCATTACTCGACTGGCTTTAAATCTACCGGTCCCAAAGGCAGGTAAAATATCAAAAGTGTATTTCGTGCCATGGTATCGTCTGGACCATTTGAATGCCTCTTTGGAACGTTTGAAACGCGAATAGATGTCCAAAAGTGAAATATTGATGGCGTAAGAATAATAATAATAAACAACTCCGTAGATTTTCGTCCCTGAAGCATAGAACAGCCGATTGGTCATTCCTTCGTCCCCATGGTATGGAACATGAGTAATCTTACCAAACCATTTCACTTTCGAATTTGTCAATAGACGAGGCTGCACCTAAACAGCGATCTCATAAGTAAATTTATGACTATTTATCGCGAATAGGGAATGTAATTTCATTCTATGTCCACTACCAAACCTAAACAATAAGGGTCAATCGGTTGGTGATTCGCAGAGTCTATTAGTTGTTCACACATTCGAATTAGGCTGGATTACGACCAGCAATTCAGCCTGTCTGTGGCCGCAACACAGTCGGTCCGAGTTTGACTTACGACTCAGGATGATGGCCACTCATGTGACTGTCATGATTTTGTTGTCCGAATGAATGAACCCCATAATACTGTCCAGTCAGACGGTTTTTCTTTTCATGCCTTCATTGCATTTTTCCGAGGATTCATGTACATAATTCAGTTTTATAATAAAACATAATAACAAACACTGGTAATGCGGTTTCGATATTTCAGCATAGCGGAGAGTCAGTATGATTGCATGGTGACAGTCATATGATTCACATTAAAATGAACTGCAAAAATCCATCAATTATCACTGTTTCCGTCACACTTTCGCAATCCCACCCCTCATAAACACAGATACAATCAGCGGATGAATCACGAATTCTCTTGTACGAAGGTGCCAATGGACGGAATGTCTTGAAGAATGCCATCTCCAGCATAGATGTGCATACATTCGATCTGCCTGGTGCGTCTGCCTTAGTTATGATGTCTGTTCCCAAAGCACGGAATTCGCAGCTCTCATTCACCATGAAATTTAGCACGGGTAAGTTTTTGACTCACAAACCAGTTCTAATCATGGGTGTCCATATGTGTTTGTGTCCATATGGCAGACGTGATTAACGGAACCGAGCCTATTGCTTGTTGTATCTTGGCGAACCGACCAAACATGCGCAAGGTCGATCGAATAGACTACATTCATGCACATGTATTAGTTTTTATATTTGTACCTGAGCTCTGACAAGTTGTCCGTGGGCTTACGGTTAAAGGCTGTCAAAAGACAAATGATCAGTGCTCTCGTTCACTCCATACCAATGGTAAACACACACAAATAACAAAAACTGGCCATACGTGCATTAAGATTTGTCAAGTGACAAAAGCGATCTATAATTCAATGCCAGTCTTTATCTTGTCCGTCGGAATTCGATTGAGAAAATGTATCGACTAGATCCCGTATCCAAACATAAGAGTGGGGGATAAATTTGAATGAAGAGAGGGTGGAAAAATGGGACTTGGATATACGTAGATCGATATTTAATGGGTGGATATTGTCGGACAGATTTCAACCAGACTTTCGTACGTTCGTCACAAACGCTACTCAGGGGGTCAGGCAAGAGAATTCGGGATGTTTGTCTGACTACTTTGCTGTTCCGCCTGAGTAGCTTAAAACCGGTGCTTAGAAGACCCGGAAAAATTGCACGTGAGCCCTAAAAAGGGGGGACGAAATTGGCTAGGACTGACTTTTCGGACCAAAACGTGTGTAACGCACTTCATTGTAAAGAAAGACCTGACAGCTTGCCGGCAACGGCTTGCGTGTATAAAGGCTATCGGATACCACTGTCGAGAATAATGCTTATGTACTTCACCTGACTGATGTTATCCATCGGTTTTCCTTTTAGATATACTTCTTGAGATAGAGGCAAGGAATATTTGATCCAAGTAAAAATTTAGCCCGAATACTGGGGAATATGTGACTGTGTCAAAATTGTCCTTGTTGTATGGTAAGAATTTCAAAGCAGAGGTTGAAAACGGCAATGCCATCAGCACACATGAACAGACGGATGGGTTGGAAGGCGGTAGCAGGGCGATCAGCAATGCCATCTGTGCAGCTGAAAGTCGGATGATACCATATCACCCTGCATCAAAGATACCGAAGGTAGTCTTTTTTCCAGTCGGGCACACTAATATCGCTTGGATGAACAACAGTTGGGTAGTTTGAGAAATTTAGAAGTAGCAACCAAATGATTAAAATTTGGTAAATAAGAAAACATGGCAATGAAACAGAGGTATAGGAACAAAATGGAACAGCACCCTGCAAGTATTTCACAAACAAAATGAACCAAGAAAGAAACTATTTCTAGCTTGGAGCACTTTGCGGTACGCGCACTGATGGAATCAACGAGGGCAAGCAAGAGATCTCCCAAGAGATTTTTAAATTGACCCCTCCGAAAACTTCGAGCGGGTAAAAGCGGGATCGAATGAGCTAAAACTTGATTATACCTCTAGGGACGGGCGTTATCCTCACTATGGGCCAGTAGTTAACAGCAGTTCCTAAGTGCATTGAAATGTTGGTTGTGATCACAAAAATGTGAGACAGTGACGCTGCATTTTGGCCCAGTTTATTGCCACAGAACCAGTATTTGTGGCAGGTTCGTTTCGCTGCCTGTTTGGGAAGCGAAATCGGCACATCCCTGAGTTATTCTCACATGTTCAGGGATGTATGGATCATCATAGGATATATCTTTGAGTGAATGCAAACGTCTGTGCGTACCGGCATCGAATAAAGAAGATTATGAGAGGGAAATACGAGCGTGATTCCCCAGGGTGTCTGAAGTTCCTGCGTTTGGAGTGGGGTCCGACGACCGGTTAATCAATACAAAAATATCATCATTTCCACACACTACTCGTAAGTAGTTGTGGTACACACATGGAAAGAAGTGTTTTGTGAACAATGCCAGATTGTCGGTGAGCGCAACAGTGTAGTGTAGAGCGAATGAAACATTCACCTGGAAAATTTTCTAGGTTGAAATGGGAGTAAGCTTCTTCCCCTTGCATGGTAGTTTAATTCCACGTGACATCGTTTTATGGTCACTGGTTCCAAACAACTGGTTAACGTAATTGGAATCCACCAGTCTTACGTTCGATTCCACGAGGAAAGTAAGTTGTTTCATAACAGGCATTCCTCTAGTTCTTTGAAAATTTTCTTTGGGAGCCAAAAAAACAAGACGAAGAACAAGGTAGACTTCAGTTATTCGTACTCGTGCTAATACATCATAATATATGTGTTACAGTTTCAGTTTGGACAACCAATAACCTTGCACCATAGTGCTCTAGTTTTCATTGCCTCATCGCAGCACCATCTGCTCAAACAGAAGAAGACCGGTAACTAGAGGAGCATCAGTTACAGAATAGTAAACTGAACTACACAGAATAAGAAAGATTTCAAATGCACGAATGCCACTGGTCATACCTGGGCAGGCACACGTTGTGGGTCAACAGTTTTTGCGCACATAGTGGTGAATTCAGTCCATTGATCCATAGAGCCTCACAAAAGGTCAACAGTCTCAGGTTCGGGTTCCGAAGAATCACTTGGCATGCCTGATGGGATCATTTTGGTGGCCGAGAATCAGAAAATGTTTTGTGACGGACGAGGCTGAGTTTCTCGTGTTCGTTCTCTGTTTGAGCGAAGGATGAGTTCGTTGTTTCACTAATCACTTGGACAAATGCTCATCCCACCCATTGACCGAGCTACCAATCCGTTCTGCCTATGTATGTGTCACCGCAGGTGGAAGTGAACTGGTAAATTATATGAGCTACGTATAGGTCGGGCACCTTTGTCGAGTGCCTGTTAAGATTCATTCCCTCGGTTGTGTGTAGGAAGTTCAATTCAACCGATAAATGGGTACATTTCAGCGCCAACTTGAGCTCCTGAAGAAGAAGAAGAAGAAGAAGAAATGGGAATAATCACAGACCAATGGTAATTAATAATAATTTGAAGAACTATGCAGAAGATTAAACGCTTTAAATGTAGGAACGCCACTGACTGCTAGATTGAGTCATATTAGATAGTGCCTCCAACCGTTGCTCCAGTGGGATCTCGTGAAACGCAAACTCGGTTGTCTAACCGCACCTACACGAGCCATATCATTGATTAGAGTTTTCATGCTCTTTACCTGTGTCATTGGTTGGCTATCCCGAACCATCTCCCAGCCATTACCTGTCCCGCAAAACAGTGGACAATGAAGAAGAGAGGCGTTCTATGGGCATAAACAAAACATGGCCCAAGCACCATAACCTATCCTGATTTAGTGCCTATTCTAAAGTCTAAACCTTAGAGTCCAGCAAATAACGACAAACCTGAGTTACTCACAAAAGTCTCTAACCATATTCTACCAATACTACGAAGACAACGGTGCTCAAGCACCAGAGATCTCATATTTTCTGTTCTGGACGGCGATAAACGGATGTCACGGCGACGCCACAGATGCACCAACTAACCAAAAACCAATGGGATTTTCTTTATGCGCGAAGGCACTTCAACCAATATGAGACCAGTGGGTGAGGTACAACTGAGCCAGTGACTAAATCCGTTCACCTAATCTAGTTTCCCCCTGCAAGAATAAGGTTCGTCATCAGACCAGTCCAGTCCTGTAGCAGCATTTTACACTCCTCCGTGTATTCCGAATCGGACAGAGTCCTGTCTCAGCAAATATCAACCGCACTATTTTCACACAAGGATAGGATTATTTCCAAAACTATTTCATTGACAAAAAAAAATAAAAACGAAAGGTGCAAGGAGACGACGGCAACGAACGCCAGTTCTCGTGGTGAATTCGGGTGGAACATCGCCATAAGCACGAACACGGCTTCATCTGTTCACATACAGAGATTGGTTAAGTGAAATGAATTTCTGTGGTACATTATTCACAATTGCACGATCGACTCAATCTAAAGCAAATTTCAAATCAAAGGAAGCAGAAATCGGGCGTTCACGGGAAATATACGTGTATTCGAAAGTGTGGCACAACATACTCAAAAGAATTTTAGAATTAATTGGACCAATCCGGTAGAAATTTGAGCCGAAAGAGGATCGGTGGTGTTCCATGCGTAATCCGAAAACCGATGGACATGTCTTCGCGGCGATTCACTAGTATCTCCAAGAATGCTACCTGATTGTTCGACTCCATCTCTGTGGTAAATTCCAAATCTGAGTGGGCCTAGTTGAGCTTATTCAACTCATTCGGTCAATTCGTATCCAAGAGTTTAGTGCACAGAAAATGACATCCTCCTGACGTTTGTATAAGTAACGAGTATGGTTTGATCATTTAATTTGATGGAATAGCATGAGTATGAATCTCTGCAAATAAGCTTGCTCACCAACTTATGATTCCTGTAGTTCAAAAAAGAACTCGTCTTCAAAACAAATGCCTTTCAAGAAAGGACACGATATCCTTCCTCGCGGCAGAATGACTTCTGGATAACTTATTTCTAAAATGTAGTTAAAAAGGTCAGTTATAGATGACGTATTATTGAGCCTGGGTTCAACAACAACAACAACAACAACAACAACAACAACAACAAACAACGACAACAACAACAACGACACGACGACGACAACAACAACGACGACAACAACAACAACAACAACAACAATAACAATAACACGACAACAACAACAACATCAACAACAACAGTAACATGGCAACAGTCAGAGACTAGTCTAATTAAACTCACCAATAGAAATGCAATTTTTATCGCTAGTGTGTGATCGATTCGAGGTGAATGCATACCCGGCCTTGTTTGATTTAACTTCCTAAGAATTATCGACGTGGCCGGTTGTTATTCGTCTGAGCAAACTGTCCGTCGGAGGCTGCGGGTTCCCGATGAAAATTGGCCTTGTATGTGTGCTTGCCACAAAGTATATCACTTGCCCATCAGCTGTCAAATCGGCCATTAATTTTGCATTTTACGTGAAATGAGTAAATTTCCCGTAGGCAAATGTAACTGCCTATATCGCGAATCCGACACGGATGCCTAAAGAGAGCCGGGAACTTTGGTCAGTGTTTTTGTTCTGACCAATAGCAGGATAAGCGAGAACGAGAGGCTTAGAACAAACGGGCAGTAGACATACATTTTTATAATAACAAAATGCATCAGTGCAGTACAAATGGAAAGCGAAGTCAAAAGTCACATGGTTCAAGCAGCACGCACTAGCTGCGGATTGTCAAGATCAAACAGCGAGCAGTGAATGAACGCCTGAAGGCCTTTACACAAGGGATGAAAGGCGATAGTTACTAATATTGATCCATTATGGTGCCTGACCTCCTACTATGTGAGTGAACCCCATGAACGTCAGACAGTCACAGTTTGAAAATGATCCGGAAATTTAGTTTGCAAGTAATCTGAGTGCTTGGTTGAACATGATTTTGCGATTACCTAGGCTAATTTTATTTTGTGAATCCACAACGAGGTCAATTGTTGTGGAAAATCTGGAAATCATGCATTCATCAGATCAATTTTCCTCTCGAACCAGCTAAGACAATATACGTGAATTTTTTCTCGTCCATCAAGGGGCAAAATCCCCGGGGAATTCCAAAAGGGCTTCATACCTCTCAAACTCACGTAGTATTGCCAAATGTTTCTTGTATGCGGTAAAGTAATTTTCCTAAATTCACCAAAGAATAAAAAAATAGTTTCAATCACCCCCTCGCCGTTCGCTGTCGCCTCCGGTGAATCACCTCTACCTTTGCCACTGGCATTTGCAGTCAGCACTGATCTGTCGTGGGACTATGTAGCTTCGCTCTTGGCCTATAAGGAAGCCGAATCCCAAACATTCCGTTCCCACTGAGTAGTTACGACAACATTCGGGTCACCTAAACAATCCAGGTCACAATTAACCCCTGGTAGAAAATCCGTTCTACAGAGGGTTTTATTTTTGACATCAAACAGTTCTGTAACCTGTTTGCTGCCTTGTAATGATGACTGTGGATAATGTGTATCAAAAACAAGGAGTTTTCCGCTCTGGTCTGATATATTTCTGTCCTCGTAGCTGCTTCTGGTATTTGCTTTCCCAAGATGGCATGCAACATGACAGTGCACCTGTCATCATCCAACAAGTGGTTTACAACCTGGTCGTGTGACGAATTGACTGATCACGCATGCAAACACACATATACGTTCTGATGTGATTGCAGATCAACAGTTCTCTTGATTCGTTCCCAACCATATTCAAAGTTATGTAGTGGCATGAGTGCGGATAAGTGAAAATCAGCTTTTGTTTTCTTTTGGAATTTTACTATATCAGGCCAGTGAATTTGGAGACTATCCACGTTACCAATTGACATTCATTTTAGGCGGCGAGGACATCATTCGCATCTTGTTATTCATACTGACCGAGAGCGGGTGTGTCTAAATCGGGCGACAATGACATCACACTGCAAGTCACTCATTAATGAGTCTTCAGAACCAGATCCATTTCCGGGGTGTTAGCAACAGGCTTGGTTACTTTCTTGTTTGCTACTTGGTTGATGGTCCCGGAAATGGACAAATTTCGTCTGCTTCTATCATCTACGAAAATTATGGTTGTCTTGTGGTGCTGGATACAATCCTGTCCTGGCTGATGAAGAAAAGTTTAACAAAACGAGCTCTAACGAGGTTCTTGTGTTGCGTGCTGAGTGCTGTGTCGATCGAACTGTTTGATTGCTCTTCGGCCTTGCTAGTCCACCGAGAGCAAGCCTATCTCGAAACAGACTTAACACACACACACACACACACGCACACGCACATGAGCACACAAACACTTCGACGAACCGATTGTATTTATTTGCGTCAACTTGAGCGAAAATCCATTGCTTGGTTGTCGTTTCTTCTCCCCGTCTGTTATTTGTTTTGTGCAAAATTTGGATGAAACGTCCACGTTATGAAACGAAATGATCAAGATGACCGAAAAAACGATGGAAAATTCCAAATTGTCTATTGCCTCGGTTCAATCAATTCCGAACAATGCATTTTGTTTTTCATTTGAAAGTATATCCAGCGGAAAAAAAAGAGTAGATTAAACAGCTTCTGTAAACCAAATTAGGAAAAGTGTCATTGTTCATTTTCATATCCGAACAAAATTGTTCAGTGCCGTAGATTGCATACTGTTTGCGAAATCTGATAACCTGTTGTATGCAAGTGTACTCTTATTTGGCCCCTTAGATGTCGCAGCATAAAATCTTCTGGATACTTGGAATGAATGGCACTACGACGTACAGGTAGAAAGGTCAACTATCCGTCTAATCTTTGCAGCTTTCGTCCAAGAATTCTAGACTATCGTTGTCAACTTTATTTGTCTTCTGGCCTAGGCTACTGGGAAAATGAGAGCACTGGGACCCAATAAGATAGTGTTTGGTTTGGTTTCCGATTTGTGCCAGACGCACCAAGATTTGAGGAGCACATTATCAAACATTCTCCACGGTAGCTCCAGGACATCGGCCGAGTTGGGGCAGTTTAATTCATTTTTCCTAGCCTTATGCTATGCTTGCACTCATCAATAGCGGAAGAGCACTCTGGGTATGGCAACAGTATGTTAGAGTTGACCGAATGACCTTGAAATTGGGACTGTGTTTGCGCAATTTAAGCAAAAGTATGGCATGTGCAATCAATGCGTGGAGAGCACTTGGAACGCAATTATCAGAGAAATATCCAATTTTTTGCTTTTTCCCCCAAAACCACAGTGGGTAAAGATGTGCCGATAACAGGTAAGTGTGAATTTGAAGTTGGTAAATATTGTTGCCTAGAAAGCTGACATCTTTTCGAGTTACAAACTGTGCTTTAAATTCTACTGAAAGTTGATGATACAACGACAGTCAGGAGACTAACATGCTAGCATTCGTAGTACTTTAAAATTCACTAGGCGAAGTTCAGTGAAATTCACCACTGCTCACGCACACCTGTCACGTCGCGAAGGTAATGGAACACTTTCCTCGTTAATTCTGAATAAGGTCAACATTATTCAGATCTGTATTACAGAGAAATCGGAACTGACTACGGACGTGTCTCTGCTACACAGGACTTTTCATGAGCACGTCTGTTGGCAGTTTGTGGAGTAATGCATAGATAATATGTGTACCTCACAGTGCGTACCTTGAAATGTACCCATGTAAAACGGATCACGTTTCAGGCCTATGGAAACGAGGTCATAAAAGTGTGCTGGATATCATTTCCAAATAGTTTTGATATGATCCCGAATAATTTCGACATAGCCTCGGAATAATAAGGGAAAACTGGGTCGATTGATGATTACTATTTTACCACAGAGGTATGAATATATATCGTCACGAAAAATGCGCTGTTTCATTGGTTATTTGATTAAGTACATTTCTCAAAAATGTTCAGTCATGTTTAACGTACGCGATCTTCCTCAAAGCCACCGCAGTTTCCCTCCATGGGATGATCAAACAAACATATCCTCTAAATCTGAAATAAATAGTGTTCATTTCGTGATTCACCGTGCCGTAATTGCAATAACCGAGCCGAAGAGCGCCTGACCAAACTGAGCTTATATCCTTATTCAAAAACTGACTGCTTCGCATTGCTTATGCTTGTGAGTGATTTCTGTTATTCGTCTTCCGGGGAGTTGAACATGGTGTTTAGGACAAGCCGAGGCAACTAGACAAGCCTTTTTCCTATTAAGATATTTTTATTTGTATACTGCCCGAATTACCTTCTGTTATTGGCTGATGGTTTTTAATTGTCAATCAAAGTTACGCCACATTTGATTTTGGCTTTGGTAACGATAATATCGGTGTTCCTTTCATTATGGATGACGCTGCCCTATTTCAGCCGGCTGTGGAGGTATAATGCGCGACCGAGCAATGGTTTACAACCCTGGCTATCAGGTTGGCCTGAACAAAGGCGACTACTGTATATGGGTGTACTATACACCGGAAGGAACGCCGGCGTACTTCAAATTATTACATGCCGTGGTAAGTGAAGTCGCGTTTACCTTATCTGTGAGCACCTTTCACTATATATGGTGCACCTAAGAAGTACGTGTCGGTCCTTAAAGAGTTGTGTCGTCATACATCAGGTCGGGTTAAGGCTTCTGGCCGGCTTTCGCCACTCTTCGTCATCTCCACTGGAGCACGGCAGGAATGCCCTATATCCCCATTTCTTTTCAACTATGTCATAGAGGATGTTCTACAAAACGCTTTATCTGGTCTTTTAGACAATGGAATTGAACTCCTCCTCCCGGCATACAATTTTCACTTGGAGTATACCGATGATATTGTCTTCCTGTGCGACAATGCACAGGCAATTCAACGTGAGTTGGGCCGTTTGGCGATTGAGATATCTAGGTACGGCATGTGCTTTGCATCTTCAAAACGCAAGGTACTTCTCTAAGACTGGCAGCAGCCTGTACCGGCACTCAATCCTTGGGATGATCGATTAGAGTAATCTACAGCGTCAAGTGCCTCGGGGATCCCGATCACACCTAGCGGAGGTATTGAGGACGAGGTCACATCACGAATTACACAAGCCAGAGGAGCTCTCGCGAATATACGACACGTGTGGTGCCGCTAGGACGTCCGGCTTTTCCTCAAGGGAAGGATGCACAATGCCACAGTTCGTAGTGTTCTACTTTACGGTTGAGACTTGGCCTATCCGCGTTGAGGGTGCCCGGCGACTTTCTGTGTCCGACCACCGATGTCTCTGAAGCATTGCTCGTGTCTGGTGGAAACATCGGGTGAGCAACGACGGGTTGAGTTGTCGTGTATTGAGTGCACACAGACGTCCTGTGTCTGAGATAATCGCTCTACATCTCTTTCGGTGAACTGGAAACGTATTGCTTATGCCTGCTCATCGTAAACCTTTTCGTGCTCTTTTTGTACGTGCTGGGCAAGGTTGGAAGAAGCGACTGGCAATGGAGCTATTATTTGACGTAGATATATGAAGAAGACATCCTCGGCTTTGGCCTCGTTTTGTGCTTCCGACCTTCGAGTGGATAAGTACTTCCGAGGGGTTCAAATTGAACGAGGCCGTGAGGTCACGTGAGTTTGTATATTCTCGATCGATTATCTGTCACATGGACTGACCGCACAAGAGAACGTCCGTTTTCGCGCGGATCCAACGTCCACTCGTTTCGTTGGTCCAATGGACCAAAACACCTGGAACAAATGAACACGACACCTGGAGAGAAATCTCTGGCTATGAGCACTTTAGCTGAATCGCTATTCAGTCAGTGAACGAACCACAGACCGTGCACTCAAAATGAGTGTATAATCCACGTGTTCTTTGGAGAACAACCACTTCAGAATCAATTATGGTGACATTCCAAGCACTAAAGACTGTGAATTACGGTGGAACCGTTGAAATGCATGGAAGGGAACTTGGGCCGAGCAAAGCGAGACCGCGCCAGAAGTACAACAGGAATTTTGGTTTGTGTACCACAAGAAATAGGCCACTCAGATGAAGGGGAGTGGAAGGCCTGTGCAACATGATGGACGAATAGAAAGTACGCCGATCACACGCAAGCATAACCTAGAAAGCCTGACAGGTGGTGGGATGGTCTTCTCAGTAAACGGAAGGACAGAGGTCCACAGATCGATTCTGCCTGAGAAACAAGGACGCGGAGTGGCTCAAAAGAGGAAATGTCTAGCATACAAGATGAATTGAAACCGGCATCAGACAGACTCATAATTCAAACAGACAACGTGAATGCCATAAGGCCCTGTGTGGGCTTAGTCAATACACGCCCAAAAATAACATTACAAGAGCTAGCAAGTGAATGGAAAGAGCCGACACGGCAAACAGTGAGCTACTATAGGAAGAGGGCTGTTGGCTGCCATTGAGGATGCTATCTGAAAGAACTTAACACGATAATTCTGATTAGCTTGGATGGGAACTGCTGGCACTCTAGTAACACAAACAGTTCGAAATAATAGGTTCAAATCCTGCGCGTGATGAAGGACATACACAGGGGATGAATTTTAACAAGAGTAAAACTCGAGTCTGGTGCTTTAGGGAGTGCAGGGTTGACTTAATGGACTGAGGTTTGTGCGTAAAAGATGGAGTCAGAGGAACGATCAGTCTAGCATAGAAAAAGAAGCGGAGGGGAAGAGGGCAAAATGTGATGCGAGAGGAGGCGAGAATACCTTTGAGAATATCATATGCGGACAAATCAGCGCATACAAATGTGTTCCATTGTGCACTCGTTTGCGTCCGACGGTGCATCCATATTCGAATACCAAGTGTTTACATACTTTTGGCAGTTAATAAGATGCAGTTAACTAAAACGTCCAAACATCCCCTGGCGTGGCTCAGTGACCCAGCCTGCGGAACACACGCGACAGAAACGCACGAGTTGTGCCCACTCGTGGTCGACGGCTGCTCACACTATGAACATGTCTGCAATCTACACCGAAAAGAGTTCACTGGTTTTGGCCCAAGTTGACTAGGCTTTTGGTGACCGTTCTCGAAACCCTCCAGTTGATGGACTTCCAATTAGCTATGCCCCGCTGCCTTGCGGTCAGGTTCTTGTCAGAACGAAAGGCTTTGGTTGAGAACCCTAATCGTTCTTCTGCTTAGCGGCTGGACTCCCTAGCAGTACCCGTCCATTATTCCCCATGAGTTACACGCCTACAAATAATTCCATACTGCATCGGTCGTCGCACAGGATAATCAGGACCGCGCTGCCCATTGCATCGAGCGCAGGTGGGGTGGGTAGTGATAAGTATGCTACTGCTCAGAGTTCCCTCTCTTTTAGTCCACCTGTTTTCTCTGTCTCCAACCCAATCTGTTTGCCTCTTCTGCCTACCCATAGTATCTCCATTGATAACACGCCCGATACTCCCAACGGTTTATTGTCAGGTAGTGTAGTAGGTGGTTTTCAGTCTGTTAGCTCACATTTTCTCAAGCCTCGTCAGCCTCTGAATCCGGGTTCCTTCAATGTGCGCACTTTAATGCAGGCTGGCCAACAGGCGTGTTTGGCTCTGACAGTGAACTGACTCACTTTCGATTGATGTCTGCTGTGTGAGTGAAACACGAATTCAGGATTCGAGTAGAGTAATTCAGCTAACTGCGCCAAACGTTTCGTCAAGATATTTTCTTCGCATTTCAGGAGACGAAGCAGCTCAAGCTGTGGGTCAACGTGGTGTAGGAATAGTATTGAGTGAGAAGGCTGAAGCAGCCCTTCTAGACTGGATCCCAGTCAACAGTCGTTTGTGTGCCATGAGACTGCAGGGATCAGTTGGCGTCCGAAAGGATAGTAGTGTTAAGCGTAGTTCACTTGTTATCTCGGCATACGCTCCCACAGACTGCAGCACTGATATGGAGAAAGACGAATTTTACGATGACCCCGCCACCCTTGTTCGGAAGAGCAAACGCTCTGACATTGTAGTGGTAGCAGGTGACTTTAATGCACAAGTTGGAAAACTGAGTGCATCGGAGTCCTGCTTAGGCGGGCGATGCGCCTTGCCTGCACAGCGAACAGACAACGGGGAAAGACTTTTCCAATTCTGTGCAGATAATCATTTCCTATCTAGTACGAATTTCCGACACAGTTCGCGTCGCACAGCGACGTGGCGTTCTAACTCGACAGGCACACTGAATCAGATAGACCATAACGCAGTTAGCTACCGTTGGCGCGGTTCTGTCCAGATCGGTAGATCGTAATGGACCACGTACGTCGAATCGGACCATGCGTTAGTTTTAATGCAATTTTTGCTGCAGCTGAATGGCCATCGACGCAGTCCGCAAACTCGATTGGCTGTCGAACGTCTGCCTGATTCGGCTGTTCGCAATAGCTACGAGCAAAAACTGTTCGGGGAACTAAGAACTTTGACTAGCAGCAATTTAGACGAGTGCTGGGTCTAATGGATCGAAAACTCTAGCTCACTAACTGCAAAGAGGTGAATAAAATGCGTCGACAGTTGCAGCGTCAGTTGACCGCAAGCCTTAAAAATAACCGTGAAAACTGGTGGTTTAAGGTAGCCGAAGAGGTGGAGGAAGCGGCGGCTTCGGGTAACAGTCAAAGACTGTCTAAGCTTATACGCAACGGCGGTGGGCGGCGAACTTCGGTTAGTGAAGTCGTGTGCGATAGGAATGGAGCGCTCATCCATGGTACACAGCAAACGCTGGACCGTTGGACAGAGAACTTCGTGGGTCGAGTCATTGATTGCACTCATCATCAAGAAGGACACACGGAGTGAGTTTATTAATTATAGTGTAACTGGTTTAATTCCGATAGGTACTGAGTTGTTGGCTTTGATAATTCTGCGTCGTTTGTCACCGATTCGCGAGAGTAATATCCGCTAACATCAGGCCGGATTTCGTCCAGGTCGAGGTTGCATGTACCAGATATTCACTCACCGACAAATACTATCGTTGTCTTTCTTGATTTCAAAGAAACATTCGACTCAGTGGATCGGACAGTCCTATTCAGTGCTCTCCACCGGAAGGGTATGCCAGCGACATTCATAAACCCATTGCGAGCACTGTACTCGCATGCCTATGGTGGCGCGAGGGTATAAGGTGAACTGATATTTCACTGAAGTTGGAAAGCCGTATCTACTGTGCCGCAGTGCACTCACTTCTGTTGTACGGTTTTGAGATATGGAGTATGCCTGTGGGGAATGTTCGCCGGTTGGAGGTTTTCGACCACCGATGTCTACGTAGTATGGCTAGGAGTGGATCAAGTGACCGGGTGAGTAATGTAGAGGTCAGGAATCTAGTACTAAGTGCCACTTCTGAGAACAGCTTTTTCATTGCATGAGACTTAGTAGACTACGCTGGTTGGGTCACGTGTTGCGCATGTCGAATACTCATCTACCATATCGTGCCCTACTTTGGGTTGACCCCAAGGAATGGGAGAAGCCGTGTGGAGGTCAACAGATGACGTGGCAACGTGGGATGAGAAAATGTACAGCAGGTGTCTCACGTCCTCGTCTTCGTGGTTGGAGTCTGAAAGACTGGTCAACTAGCTGGATGGAGACAATGAAGGATGTGGTAATGAACCGTGAAAATTTGCGATCGTGTTGTCATTTTCTATCGAATCCGAATGATTGAAACAGTGTGTTTTTACAGTTAGACTGTGTTCCATGCGTTGGCTACAGCGGCATCTTACCTTTTCCCGCCTGTGTAGGTCCACTCCTTGTTCCCCTTGGATATTCACTCTTATTATAGGAACGTGTAACTCTGGGGAAAAGGCAGCGGTCAGTGAGGCTAGCCCTGCTGTTTAACACTACAAGACGTTGACCCTCCAGTTTAATCGAATTTACCAATTCAAAACAAACCGGTTTTTAACTCTTATTCATTGTCCGTCATAAAACCTTTCCAGCAATCCCGCTGAGGAAAAAGACCAGTTAGATTATATTACCTTCACGATTTTCTGAACGTTGGAAGTGGTGAATCTGTGTTGGTCCTTTTAATACGATCCCATTGGTACCGAATGTACGATGTTGGTGCAGATGTGTTCCGGTGAGCTCAGCCACGCTAGTGCTAAATTAATACTGGTTAATAATATTATTATTACGATTGCATTGTTATAAGCTTAAGTCAATATCTTCAGTTCATTAATCTATTCTTCAGTTTTTCCCCACTTCTAACGTTCACTTCCTCAAAACTCCTCTTTTAGATGAGTCATAAAGACAAAGTATACGGAGTACTTCGGATTTTCGATGGCGTGACCATGAATGACAGACTGATTGCTGAAATCATCTCTGCAATTGGCGAGTCATATGTGGCCTTAACTGGCCGAATGCTTCTTCAGTTTGAAGCACTGGAGAGCGCGAATTTGGATGGGTTCATCGGCTGGTTGCAAGCAGAGCAATAACAGGATCCGTATGCATGGCAATTGGCTGAAACCAAACAGTTTCTTTTGCTTTTCTGAGTCCTGTCACTCCACAAATAAAATCGTGTGTTTTGGGTTTCCATCCCGCTCTTGATGAGCACAAATTCGCCATTAGCTGCAGGGTATTCAGAGACCTCATAATTTTCGTTTCATGCCCGGAAATCTAATAAGTAATAAAATCAGGCTGAAGCTACAACATTCACGTCCTACCACTTTCTGTCTTATACATACACCCGTTTATTTGTGGGCAGATTCAAGCGAAGCCAACGACGTGGCATTCGAGAGGCACCCAAGTGAATAGGTTTGATGAACTACCCGGCTTTAGTGGAATGCAGCACCAGTTATAGGTGGTCTTTCGGTCCTCCAATTTCCGTGAGGTGGAACACCAGTGGTTGTGTCAGATAAACAGGTAGGACAAGACAAACGAGGTCAGATTTCGGTATTGTGTCCGGGTAACGGGGTTGAATTTGTCTACTTCTTTGTGTAATACACGAAATCATCACTGTTTCGAGTGCGGGGTTGCAAACGTCCCGACTTGCCAGTACTCGAAGGTGAAAGGAGAATTCATGACCTAAAACACATTGGGCTTGACCAGTGACATGCCGGACTCGCATATTCAAAGTGACGTACATCCGAGCTGTCAGACTTGTTTCATTGATCTAAAATCTTCATCTTCAGGGTTGTTAATTTTTCGCCAAATCAATAAATGGCAATGACCGAAGGGTTAAGAAGTCTCAAGTGTGATTACGATGTACTAGATCAGCTTCTCAATTCGGCAGCATTTTGGTAAACTAGTTTCAGAGTTACGGTGAGGTGACTCACTCCAAACTGCAGAGTTTTCTGTCGTCTATGAGGCTCGGGTAATCGTTGGGCAGCCTCTGGTCCCGGTTTGTGAGTCCCGGTTTGTCGGTGCCGGCATCGAGAGCAAAATAATCCTACTACGTGGACACATCCTGCTGAAAACGGGTACATCACGTGAGGTTGTTATCCCCGGCCAGGCGACCCGATAATCTAATGTGGATTTTTCAGCGAAGAAGGATGTGTGTGTGTGGATGCGTTTGCTTCCACGCAGATTTCAGGGCGCGAAAAGCCAAACGCTATTACATGAGACGGTTGGTTCATCAAATATCCGAAGGATCTATGGAATTCTTCATGTGCCTCAAGTATGTTGCATTGAAGTTGAACTGTCCGGTAAAATATGAAATTCGACCTCATCACAGGTTTTGCTTGCTAGTATAAGGTCTACTGATATCGTGCTGAGTTCATAAGCTGCATTCATTGGACTCCGAGACCCTCATATGCAGGCCCGGACATTGTGAACGTGATCTGAATCAACTCTTACCAATCCCCTTGTTTTAGCGAATTTGAGAGTTCAGCAACAGACCAACAGACTTTGCATTTCTATTAACTCCAGGGAATCAGATTACTCTAAATATTCTTGATAGAGTGGGGGACAGGGTTGCATGCCCTACAGGAGGTATTCTGGATTCCAAATACACCGACCAGACAGAGGCTTTTTTCTTTTACTTCCCTGATTAGTAAAACCAAAATGTACTACATTTTTCAAGAAAGAGATTGCAGTCAACAGATGGTTGCCCAGTAGGGAAGTTGGCTAGCAGCGTGGGGATTGGAAACGGGGACCTTCAGTTTGAAGAGTCCTGATGTTGGCCTCTTAACCGCAGTTCGCTACGTGAACTAGTGAACAGTTCCACTCTCATGCTGAGACATGACACCTGGCTACATTTTCAAAATATATTCCTGGGGTGCGAATCCAGTTGGACAGTTGGCAGAAAGAACTAACTCACCTCTGGCCCTTCAGTGGGTCCCATCAATGCCCGGCGGTGGCCAAACGGATAAGGTCGTGGCGTTTGCATGTGAAGGTCGCGAGTTCGAATCCTCCCACCGCCGGTCAACTTCCCTCCTCGACGACCCTCTGTTGGCCGCGCCCCCCCCCATTAATAAAGAAAACGATGTAAAATATAAAAGAAGAAAGGGAAGGACGTGAGTGATTTGACCCCAAGATGAGCACAATTCTATTGACGTCTTCAATTCATATGGATTGTATCCATTATCTAAGATACTTTGAGTTACATATATATTCGCTTTGGCTTTCTTGCATTCGATCCTTGGAACGGGATCTCTATAAAGTGTTGGTCTTTAGTTGTGGTTAATTTGCGCATCTTTGCTGTGTTTTGGCGCCAATAAAAAAGCATTTGCATAAAATTTATTATTCTACCTCACACTGGTCCTCTCGGTAATCGGTAATAATAGGACTAGTTAAGGAAGTATGCAACGCATATTGGACAATCCGAAACAATTCAGCGAAGCATAATGATGAACGGGGTCAGACCACGGCAGGAAGTTTCATGTAGAATCGCTGTACAGAACTTCCTCTAGCCTCTGAATTTCGTGTTAAGTTATTGTCTCTTCCAGAGGGGCATTGTTACATTTGGGTCAAACGGTCGATTGTGTTCACGTAGGTGCGTGTGCACAAGTCTGTTTTGTTCACGATCTAAAGGGGTCTATTGCCGGCACGTGCAGACTCCGCGAACGGGTTGCATGATGCATTGTTTATCCACTAATAAAATATTAGTGACAACACTGATGCCAACAGCAATTCTGCCAAGATTCATTCTTGTTAATTGCACCAAATTCATTCGTTTCCATCGGTGTAGCACAGTACAATGAATCGTAATGCGTATAAACCGATATGGAATTTCAGTGACAGATTTACTTCACTACTTGCAATTGAGTCATCTTCAACAGCAAACGTGATTTTCTTTTCGTGTCTTAGCCTCGCCGTATTGGTTGCGAAGACTGGATCGTGTTCATATCACAATGATCGAAGTGGCTCAATTCATCTTTTCTGCTAACAGTTCTAAACTGTCCAGAATCAAAGTAATCCTTATAAGTCCGAAGGATAGTTTTCTGCTCTGTGATATGTTACTATTCAAAATACTGTCAGAGGAACAGAAAATTAGTTTTGAAGGATCCACTACAGTCAAACGACCCCCACACCCACTGTGAGAAATCATCAATGAAGTAAGCCAACCGCGCTCGACCTAGAGCGTGAATGTCGGATAAACGATAAGACATCGGAAGCCCTGACCATTACCGACCGGGCCGTCAACGGTTTGTTGAAATCCGCCATGCGATAGCGCACTTATCCGTCAATGACGTCCACGACTGTCGGGCAGATGGTCCATGTGACACGTGACACGTGATGTCTAATGGGCATTGTGCCCGATATATTCGGTGGCGCTAAAACGCTAGAACTTTTGTCATACGAACATGATTGATGGATTTTGCTATTGAAAATACTGTCATCAGTCAAGCCAGTGTCAACCATTTAGTCGAACAATTTATTCTGCGGCAGCTGTTGTGACTTCATTATTCAAAGTTTTCTCGACGCACAACCTAAGGTCATCACGAGAATGGTGCGTACCACAAGACGGACAGTTATCACCAGACCAGCGAATCATATTACCATTGGCTGGTAAGCTCTTGACAAGCAACAGTGGCTTATCCGACCAGTGATCAAAAGCTGATTTTTCACCAAGCCAGAGATTGGTTTGTTCGCGCATCCAAGGTCAACCGTTAAGATTTTCAGTGAAGAGGGTGTAAGACGCACAAATTTTATCGTTCTCCAATCGCTGCTCCAGGATGGGGTACTGGTTTTCCAGCCCGTTCTATTCTGCCTGGATAGTTCTGCTCACATTTTGCCGGATTTCCAATATTTTCTGCGCTCAAGCTCAACGAGGTCAGTTATTCAGTGTGCACGTTTCCGCCTGTCGGTTCTCTTTGCGCTTAACTACTACAAATGGCGATTAAGCTCGGCAAAGTTTTAGTGATGTTTTGAAAATTTCCATGGCTTGCGCAAAACAGATACGACTTTTCTTGTGCCCACCGATTTTCCACTTAAATGTGCAAAATGAACGAGACGAGAGAGTCAAGTTCTTCTTAACAGAATTTGCAGATTGCACAATGCACTTGCGGTCGATGAAACCAAAATTTATGAAGAAAAAAGGGCAATCGTTCATTTACGTTTTTACCTTGAACTCACTACACACTACCTATGAGAGTTCGTTGTGGTTTCGACCAGTAGAATATTTTACTGAAAACTAAAAGATTAAGCACTCCTCAGTGTTGTAGAAAACAGCTACAAACTGCAAGATCGGTCAGGCGTTACTGTGTAGAACACTTTTTAACCTTTGCGCAGATGGACCCATTATTAGGACTCGAATATGGAGATACATCATTAACATCCTTAAATTGACGCACCTCCATCTACTCAATTCCATAACCGTCGAACCTGATACCAGGGCGCAAGTCGCAAGTACGTTTGCTGGAAACCAGGAGTACCGCGTACACTGCAGTTTGATACACCGATTCTGTTAGCATACACAATTGTCTCCACATTTCTAGTGCCATACATCCATTGGTTTTAAGGGAACTTTCAGAAGTATCGATTTCCAAGTAATAACCACCAACCGAAATAGATTTGTGGTTCAAAAAGCTTAAGAAAGCCAATCACTTCATTGCACTTTCAGATCGTTACATTTGTTGGAAATTTTAGGATCGAACATAACCACCTACTACTTGAAGTTTCATCAGTAGTTCAGTTAGAGAAATCAGTGTGGATGTGGTGAGAAATCCGGACGTGAATTTTGTCTCAAAACACACAGCTATTGACAGTTCCGTCCCTTTTCACGGATAAACAAGTACATGTGGTCAGACTGGACCATTCCCGGAAATGAAATGAACAAATGGTGCTAAGTAGTCTAATAAATCACTACTTTGTAGCTGTTTCCATAATCTTCTTGAGTCACGCTTTGGCAGGGCTGTACCGGATACCTCAACTAGCAGTCTTATCAACTAGCCTGATTCTGGACTCAAATGTAAGCTAATCAAATAAAATTTCTCGAAAAACAGCCACAGCCCTACCAATCTGATTGTCATATTCCCGTAACAACCACAATTGCTTTCTTTATCGTTTGAACAAATGCACACCGCGCGGGAAATCGAAATCTACACACTTAACCACTCTCCTCCTATTGGAAACGAAAACACATCAAAAAGAATCACATGTTTCATTTTGACAAAACTACACCCAACCCGTCAGACTCTACTAATTCGAGCTAGTCTATACCAGTTCACCGTAGACTTTGCTAGATGCTAGAGTGTGACGATAAATCCTTGAGTGTCAATCAGAAAGCAGGTTTACTTTGCAGACAACTTTACTCCCCTAAAACAACTCAATTGAAACAAGCCTAACAACTGATTGTAACGATGACTGATTGACTGCCCCGTTTTCTTAGGCATTATTAAATACATGAAAAAGTGAAATGGAGACAGGTTTGCTTCAGGTTAGGTGCGCCTAGTGTAAACTAAAGCAGTTTTGGTGTTTCTTCTCGGATTAAGGTTGATTTTAGTCACTAAGGCCAGACATTTTCATTTTTGTCAAATAACTTTTGAAAGCAATCTTGAGATGGAAAATAGCAACAGATAAACTATCAATTACGCGCGGCAAACAACATAAAAACCAATCAACTTGTGGAGTCTGAGTTCGACAGCAGCGACCATATGCTCCGACCAAGTCCGTCAACTTCAAATTAGACTTAGAGACGCAAAAGAGTCAATAAAAGCCGGAATTGATTGTGAATTGGATTTGCTGACCCAAACCAAGCAAGAATCAATGGATTTTATGAAACACAATGCACCGGTTTGGGATTAATGTGAATGAAAATGTACTTCAGAAGCAAACGCTGAAATCTGAGCTGTTGAGCTCTTTGTGAAATATGGCACCATCATCATACCGAAATAAAGCCTCCGCGTACTCATCTCAGACAGAGGACAACATCCAGATGTGTGTGTGTGTGTGCCACTGACTGACTTAGGATCCTACTACACCAAATTGTGCTAGTTAGTTTCCCATGGGAGGCTAATCTACCTTCGTTTTTCTTGCGGCCCTGATCGCTTCCTTAATGCAGGTTCCAAACAGATCTTACTGGGAGAAGTCCCCGACCACAGTACTTACTGAACTCCACATGAATGCTGTCCACATTTTGTGTGAGTGCAAATCGCGCTATAATTGTCACCTTTTCACATTCTTCTCTTGTCAAGAGTTTTAGTTCCGACAAACCTTATTGTATGGCAAATTGGGTCTTGATCGATAGTATCATTTTGTAATCTCATGCCTGCTGCACGGATTCTCCCAACGGGTACAAAGACACCGTCTTCAATGTGTAATGTTCTTGGTCTAATGGACTCTGGCGAACTAGCGTCATCCGATTACCTAATCTAGTAATCAGATATGGCTTCTGTTTGCCCTTTTCGTAGCCAGAATAGGAGATATGGAGTCCACAGCGGAACTCTTATTCTCTAAGCAAATTTCATAAAAGCATGTCGTGGCACCACTCCGAAGGCGCTCATGTGACGGGCGGTGACCAAGCGAACCAACCGTTTGTCACGGAAAAGATCAAGAGTTCGAATCCTAGGTCCGCCAGTCACTTTGCTGGTAGACGGAAGCCCGATGTCATCAGGCTGGCAACCAAACCTGATCTAGTAAGATCTTGCATTACTCTCTGTCATCACTAGTTTCAGGGTCACGTTTACCAGTTCACCCATCCCAACGTAATGGACCCAAATGGCCCTAGGTTATGCTCTTTCTACCACAGTCGTGTGAAGCAAGTCATAAGGAATGGGAGAAATTGGTTGCGCAATTCACTGTCATGCTATCGGGAAAGAAAATCGAAATGGATTGACTACGAGTCGCGTAATAACCAACCTTGGAAGAAATTAACTTATATCGCCGAGTATGAAACAGTGTTCCCTAACAGCATCTAAGTTGTTTACTGCAATGCATTTGTTTTGTGTTGAAAATACACAGAAAGCAATAGACAGTGGCTAGAATTTGTGGAAAAAATTTTCTGACCTACGTACAGCCAGGGATTTGGTGCCAAGTGTTAACAGATAAGGCGGGGTATGTCATCGCGAAAATCGGTTCGTTTTACCAAACTCATGAAGAGCGTTACAGATAATCAATCGAATAAACATTCAATATATCTGTTAAATGTTTCATTCAGAAAGAGCAGAACAAACAAGCGGGTCACCTAGGCCACAAAACCATTCCATTTGACCTAGTCGTTCAAATTCTACAACCAGTTGGTCTTGTGGTTTTTATCGATTTGCTATCGATCCTTTGTGCTTGCACGCAGCTCTGAGTCTAGGCAATAAACACATCTTGTGTACTTTGCTTACCCATCCGTGTCACAGGTTAATCGATTAAACCATTGGAATTGCAAACATTTTGTTGGCGTTTTCTTAGCTGCATTATTTTTTTTGGCCTAAATCTACCATCTTTTGTGAATTAAAAAATATATCAAGGCCGCCAGCCCCTTTGTGGTGAATGACAACTAGGAGAACCTCTAGTGCTTGTCGTGTCCGTCTTTATTTTTTTTTGTTTTAACAACCTGATTCCACCTTCCCTGTTCCAAGAGCTGACATGTTTTGAACTCTGAACGGACTGTGAACGTCTGTGTAAGATTTTTGGATTCGTGTGCTGTCCGTTCGTGAGCGCGGTAAAATGGACGACCAGCCGACCCAACAACGCCACTACACGGCCGCGACAAACTGTTCCGTAATTCACATTATTCTTCCAAATGGGTTTGCGATGGTTTCAGTTCAGGGTTTATATTTGTAATCGACAGTTACTCCCAACAACTTCTCGTTGTGTTGGCTTGTTGAAAGATAAAAATACCAACACGATGGGGTTTCATTTCGAATTTGCATGAGTTTCCTCTTGCCTAAGTAGTTTCGTTAGATGATTTCTCTCTCGTGATGGATCAGAAGATAAAGGTCGCAGTCAGGTGGAGGACGCTGACCGAGGTCAACTCTTGTGATCCAATCAACTGACACGGGTAATCTGTCATAGTCTCGAGTACACGTGGTAGGCAGTGCCTTCGATCATCTGGCACTACTTTTCATAGCCTAGGACCCAAACAGCGTGATACGAAAAGACTTGACCCTTGGTCTGGGTACAGTGCGCCACAATTAAACAACATTTGACCGTAATTAACTGGCTGACGAACTGCGGAACACAGAGCTGCTCACTATTTAGGCCTTTCTCTCAAGCAACAAAACACGCTCGCAGCTATCGATTGCACCAACCATTGCTGTCTCCTACCACCTGAAAAAGCAAGTTCCGTGGTTTGCAAAGCTGGCGCAAACGAGCGATCATCCTTAGACAGGAATTGGCAAGATGCGAATAACGTGACACGAAAGCATAGTATGCCCGTTTTAGGGAAATTCGGGCTACGCTGTGACCAGCTCCACAAGGTCCCTTGCGGATGAGTCAGAATAAAAAGAGTAGCGTGGCAAGTTGGGAGGCCGAATTTCGACTGTCTTATTGCTCATACCAAAAGCGCATTACTCGGGTAAGCCACGCTGACTGCTTCCAAACCCCCAAGCATTCAGTTCATTGAATTCTTTCGCGTGATTGCCAAGCCTTTCAAATAAGCAAACTGCGTTCTCTGTGCTCCTCTCTAATTGGTCTCGTTGGGCTACGGTTGATAGCCTCGTTCTTACTAGCACGTGCGTCTACCACCCGGTTGCTTTGAGTCCAAGTGTACCCGTGAGTAGGTTTACTCGTTTCTTCAATAAGGTTTCAGAAAAAACGCCTACCTTCCACAACAATCGCCACAAAAGAATGACCGGTTTTAAGGACCCTCTGGATTTTCGCTCCTCACAACCGGTTAGCTTAGCTACTTTAAGTTTCGGCTAGCTAATTGCCCTCGGGGATTTCTATGTCTAATTGTGAGTGGAACATGAAACGGAGACAGTTCAACTTGACGAAAAGTGAACCATTGATAAAAGTGCACTTCATAGATAATAAATCACTCCATTCGAAGAAGGTCTAATCGGATTTATTTGAGAGCATACTAAAACGTTCACCGTTGCTGGCACTCATCAGGTATGCGTACTCGGCACTCCATTGTGCAAACACGATTGTGCTTTCAAGCAACACATGGTTGCACATTATCAGAATATCATTTGTATTTGCATCCAAAGTCAGTGTCATAATTACACATTGGTGACTTGCTTTGCGAATCTCCTTTATGACTAGTAATACAGCCTATTACAGTCAGATTACATTCACGTGATCTGTTGGAGAGCTTTCCAGTGCTTTAAGTAATGGGGCAAATGTCTTCCAGACAGCATCCATTTAAGCACCCATTCAGTTTATCTTATGCTTCTAATACGATCAATAAAAGAATAAATGCGGTCCGATTACACTTTGTATTGAAAATTGTATGCTGATTCAGTGGATTGCTAATTCGTCGACCACGCTGACGCTGAAGCTCAGACCACGGCAATTTCTCTCTGTTAAAAAAGGTGATAATATTCCACTGTTGCTATGGCTGAAAGCACACTAAATTATCGATCACAGTCTTGTTTGACTTGTGATTAATCTATCAATATTGATCGAATATCGCGATATGTACACTGACCACAATACACTTGGCTGATTGACCGTGCCCTTCAGTCAATCTTTTTTGGATTTCCGTATAAGACCTAATCCTATCTTGTACGCTCGGAACTTGATTAGCCGACTTACTTGTTTGAGCGTTTTTAACTGTCTAAGGTTTGCACGATTGTATAAAATAAGCAAAAGCTGGTCGTCACTATTAATGAACACTCGTTTCATGATAGTCTGTACCACGGGGTATTCTCAAGTGGCGAACTCATGTCTCAGTAATCCAGATCGACAATTCATCTTATCACCGCATCTTGCAACCAAAAATATGTAACACTTATGTACCCTTCAATAAGGAAGACAATTATGTTTTACCCAAAGCCAAAACCGTGGGCATCGTGGCACTCAGTGCTCGCGTGGTTCAACTCACGTGAGTAGTAAAAGCGCAGTCTAAGCAACTGGTACATAGTCCTCAGAGTCTTATTGGAGCAACTGGTTATCGTCATTGGATTTTGTTCACGGCCTGGTGATTAAGTTCAAGGTCACATTTGTCTGTCTTAATGATCCACCAATTAAGTCTGCCAACTCGACCGGAATAACGTGGCTCAATCCGTGGATCAAAATTTCCAAGCGACATTGATTTAGTTGTAGTGTTCACGTAAACTCCATGAGAGCATCTCATTTGTTTTCATTACTTTCTCTCTACTGCCGGTTCAGGCTGACCATCTCATCAGTCTCTCATCTCGGTTGAACAGATTTTCATGGTATCTGACACATGCTCACGTCGTGGACAGGAAATCCTTCGCGGAAATGATGAACACCCATGAATATAACAGTTTGCGCCCACGGAATACCTCACTGAAAGTGACCGTTGGCACTGCCCGAGGAGACGATGGATTTTTGGTCGATTGGAAAATAACGCACACGCCTTTAATCGGCTTTGTGATTGGTCATGTGCACATTGTCTTGTCCTATTCACTCAACACTACTGGGCAGAGAAGGCACGCGAAGCAAACTGCTAACAACAGACTTGTGTACAACAAACTTCGTTCTTTTGTGGTCTAGCTTTATTTTACAACGTCGAGCGGCACAGTTATAATCCCAATTGTTGCAACCATTAACTATCCGCAACGAAACAAACAAAATGATTAAACGAGAAGTGAGAACACCCAAAAATGTCCATTGATCAAACCCATGGTGCTGAGTTGTTCCGTAGGAGACCCGAGTATGAAAAAGTGAAGCGACTAAACAGCTACTTCCCTCAGCTGAAGTACGAGAAGTGTATTAATGAGTGTTTACAATTACTGGACATCACAGAATACGTAGAGTAAGTGATGTTTTTACCTATCAACCGAACACCGTCAGCCTAGAGCAACTCGTTAGATTTACCCGTCCCCGTACGTCGAACTTCGTGGCCACGGGCTTTTCGGTCAGACTAAGAAAACTACAAACCTGGCCAATAAGACTTAGTCCAAATTGCCAAACTGAACGAGGTAGTCCAGCCAAAGATGCTGTCTGTTCGTACAAGTGATAAACCAACCAGTTTGTCGGAAACCGGTTGTCACATTATGATATCGTCAAAGATTAAACCGTATGACTATATTGGGTCACGTATCTCAGTACCAACTGGCTCCCATTCCATCGGAATCTAAGCGCACGGACTTTTGTCACGAGCGAATTCTACCGGCCCATGGCCCGTCATATGCAAGCAAACGAGCAAACTGGACCGAATCTGCCGTGTAGTTATTTTCGCAAATGAACGACTATTTGAATAGTACGAGAACAATTCATTTAATTTTGTTTCCTCATAATTATTGTTCATTTTTGAAAACTGATCAGTCTTATGATTGCCTAAAAAAGATAGAAAAGATGCACGAATCATTATTCAATTGCTTTCTTTTTTTCATCTGATTCTACCCTACGCACGCCTATGACTAAAAGAATCATGCATTTGTCGAACTGGGAGACAACCGTTCCTGTTTTACAGCAAAGTTGGAGGTGAGTAGTTTGCCTCGATAAATCAAACCAATGACATCTCTAATCCGTTGATTTTGATGTGCGATTAGCTCGTAAATTTCAGTTCGTTTAGTATCAAACAAATTGCTAGAAATTTGCGTTTTTCTCCATTGCATGTGATCGTAACGTGTAAATTGTATTGGGGTTCACAATGCCGGCGGAGATTGGGAGGGAATCGATATAATCTGTAAGATAATCAAAATATATACTACTACAGGTGTGTGAACCAAATGGTGAGCGTGGAAGGCAAATGGACAAATCTCGAAGGTGCGGTTCCAATTAAGTTGTGGTCCAGTCTCTACAACCAATGCACCGAGATGTCGATCGACCTATTTAGTTGTTTCGAATCCAGCTGTTGGACTTTTAGAATTTTGTTATTGAATTTTGCGGTTTATTCAATAAACGAACTTGATTCTGATCTACCCGGAGTTTCAGTGTGGTGCTTTTAACGTTGTCCGCCGATATGATTTTGATGAGTGACAAATAGGGCCCAACACGGTGAAAACAATTGTAGCAACGGGTATTAAGGACAATGCATCTTGTAAGTGGCGCATGAATACACTTTTCAAGCAACTCTGTTGAAGTGCACTGGACAGTGGGTTGACACGATTCGATGATACGGCGTGTGATTGAAGGATCTCGACCTGGGGCGACGTAGCGTTTTATGTGTACACATGCCCTGAAGCGGAGTGACGTTCAGAAAGACTGAATGCCGATCCTCATACGATCGATGATTGAAAGGAATTCAGCCAAGCTGACTATTGGGCATCATCATCTTGTCTACCACGGTTAGACCGACTAAGGATGAGCAAGTTCGGATAATTTCTTTGCTAATTCGAAACAAAGACAAATTGGGGTTTCCTTAAGATATTGAGAACAATGTAAGGTCTATCTTCGGACTCACTGAAATTTAATTTCCACCGTGGATGCAGATCCGCGAACACATATGGACGTCGGAGCGATGGCACAACTGTTTTTTTCGAACTGATTTTGTTTGTTCATTAACAGGACTGTTTCACTGGCTATAATCGAGGGCCACTGATGGGGCACACTGCAGAACTGTAAATGGTCAAGCCGTCATCAACCGGTGCCATGTTTCCGGTTTATTGTGTTTGATGAAAAATTTGGTCTTTTGTACGGAGCTAAAATTGCAGAAAAATTGGAAAACATTGTGATAATCACTGATCATCCGGGGGGATGAACGCAAGTGAACGCCAACTTGACTCTTTATTGCGGTAATGGGAATTTCCCGAAATTGAGATGCGTTCAACCGTGTTGAATGTCAATCGTTTTGAAAAGCATGGGACAATGAGGCGTGGCGCTTCCATCGTCAATCAGGGCTTGTGAAGTAACCGCGAAGCTCTTCGATCTCAAGCCAGTGAAAATATGAAGTGTGGGGATATATATATATATCTTTTGACGTCACATCACTGTTCACAAATATTCCAAGGCAAATGGCACTGGACTGCATGCGCCAACTTATGGAGAAGGACTCCAACTTATCAGATAGAACAGCAATGTCCGAAGACGATATAATGCATTTGATAGAATTGAGCATGGAAACATACCTACAGTTCAATGGGACGGTATATAAACAAATAAGAGGAACGCCCATGGGATCACCCCTATCAGGCTTGTTAGCAGATGCAACCATGAAACAATTCGAGACAAAGGCATTCGAAACAAACCGCCCACGCTTATGGATCAGATATGTTGATGGTACATTTGTTGTGTTAGAAAAAACAGAAATGGACCAATTTCATCAACACCTAAACGCGATAGTGCCCAGCATCAAATTCACCAAGGAGGAGGAAAAAGACTCGGCTCTACCGTTTCTCGACGTACTAATTATGAGACAACCAAACGGGAGCATAGAGACAACCGTCTACAGAAAACCGACGACGACGGACCGCATACTCAATTTCAAAAGCAACCATCCAACCTGCCACCTAAAGAGCTGTGTGCGTACCCTGTTCCATCGAGCCGACACACACTACAGTACACAGCACCTACGGGAACAAGAGCAATCTAGGTTGTTCAGGTTATTTGCGGTCAATGGATATTCAAAGTCTTTCATCAACGCTTGTATTCGCAGAAGGCAGAGGGCAAACACAAAGAGGACCAGATCGATCGTGGTACTTCCATACATACGGGGAGTATCCGAAGCGGTCGAACGCATCCTACGTCCACTAGATATCACAATCGCCCACAAACCGACCGACACCCTGAGATCTGTTCTATTCAACGGAAAAGATCGCGTCGACCAGCACGACCAGTCAGGGGTAGTTTATGCCATTCCGTGCCTCGGATGTGACAAACAGTATGTCGGTGAGACAAGCAAACAATTACGCACACGCTTGCACGAACATAGCTTAGCCCTACGACGCGCTGACCCACACTCGCAGATATGGAACCACTGTGCAAAAACAGGCCATGAGGTCAACATCAACAACGCAAAGGTAGTCGGCCGGGCAAACAGAAAGGGGGAGCGACTGATTCTTGAAGCCCTCCACTCGAATAACTCGTTCAATCGGCATGTGGAGATTGACAAACATTACGTCATCTTAACAAGACCCGGATGCAGAATAGAGAGACAAACAGACGGACAGTGCACAAGACCGAACGGAACCAGCGATCCCATTCAATCACTCATTCACGTTTGACAACGAGTCCTAGTTTGGATCGAAACGTCACGATAAACGTATTAACTCAGTGTACGCCTTCTCAACTCTAAAAATATATATATATATATATATACAGGCAGATAGATAGACAGATAGACAGACGGACAGGTAGACAGACGGACAGTAAATATGAGAAATGAGATGACCTACCATTGATTTCAGAAATATTGAGGAAATAACACGGAAGAAGGAAGGCCTACCACAATCGTGGCTTTTTGTTTCGTCCATAAGTGGGACCATGTGGAAAACGAGCTGTGGGGTGTTGTCTATAATCCACCAGAAGTGCGATGTGATTGCTTGTGGTGTGTTGAAGAGATCGATAAATTGGACCAATTCAGGAAAAGTTTTCAGCTAGGCGCAAAAGTGGTATTGGTCTTGGGTATTGATAGATTTTAACCGGCATTCTGATTGGTTGCGACAGTCCATCCGACCGTTGAATAACGTTTAAAGCTAGAACAAACATGGTACAAATACGAGACTACTCATGACTTCATATTTTGAGTCCCGGTCGTTACGGGACGAACGCGGGTAGTTGTCTGCTTATTAGGATACTCTCCAATCCTTCCAACCACACTGTCGCAAACTAGATAATTTATCCTATCAAAAGTGGACGGAGTCAAAAAAAGGATAAAATGTACCTGCCACCAGTGGGAAGCTCATCAAACACTTGCGCTGACACACCGTGGCCAATAGGAGCGGAGAGGAAGGAAAGATACAGGACGAATGGTACCATGCATGTCCAGCTTGGTTCGTTGCTCATTTGTGATAAAACTTCGGTCACATTTGTTATTTCTCAAACGTTTTTTCGCCTGTCATTCTATGCTAGGATAATAATTTCAGGCACACACTCGCCTTTGTGAACGGCAGTCTGAGATCGACGACATTTTGTCCAATTTTGTGAATACTATTTGCCAACTGTCACTTCACAAAAACTGATTTCATCCTTTTCGTAGTGTGCACAAACGATTCGCGTAAGTTTGAACAAACTAATTTTTCTTCGCACCTTGATTTGTCTAAAGTTTGTACTGTACCTTAGATGACAAGTCATCACTGATTGATTTGTAGAGCCCATCATACGCTTGTCCAGGTTATGAAAGGCGTTTTGTTTTCTTGAGTGAACTCTCTGACATCCTCATAGTCGCCACTTGCCTAACTTCAGTGGTTCACTTGGTCGAAAGTGTATCCCAGTGGGGAAACTTTTTCATCCCTATGGGGATGCACATGCCCTGGGCTTACTTGGATTTATCCGAATGAAACTACCAGGTGCACCAAGATTGACGAAACAGTACAGAAATGGAACAAAACGAAAATTATGAATCTCTTAACCCAGCGTAAAGGTGCACAGACGCCGAATTTGGTTGCTTGCAGCACACGGGCCCGACAATCCATGGCTCAGTCAAGATTACGTCATCTTAAACTAGGTCAACGATACCCGATTGAATCTGAACTGCCTGAATGATCTAAGAATCGGTCGGATTTCACACACGACGACCTCAGTTTTCACTTGGTCAGGCAAACGAGCTACGCGGGTCTGCATCGATCACGACCATTCACGCTTCCCCGTATGCAGATTCTCGACAGAATCCGGATGCAAATAGATGGGTTAAGATGAGTTGAGCACATCCCAAGTTCAGTTGGCGGGATGCTGAGCACAATTTTATAAGCCTCGTAGATCTTTTATTTTTTTACTTCATTTATTTATTGAATAACAGCGTACATCATTTTCCAGTAAGGGAGCCGCAGACCAACAGAAGGCTGCCAAGTGAGGAAGTTGACCGGCGATGGGCGGATTAGAGCCCGCGACCTTAACGTCTAAATGCCACGACCTTATCCGCTTGACCACCGCCTGCCAAGTGCTTAGGGGTTGATGGGAAAACATTCGAGCATTAATTTTGAACTCATAATAGCCACCTTCATTAATAGGGTAAAAGTAATCCTAATACTGACCTTATTCTGACAAATCGATCTACCTCTTCACGAAACATGGATGGATGATTTATGACATAATTCACTATTTTCTCATAAGTAAACAATAGATTTAGTTATTGTCCGAAAGGAAGATGAGGCAATGCTAAGCAAGCTACTTAGGGCCGGGAGTCAGCGGAGCGCAACGCTTCCAGAGAACACGAATCAAACATGGCGACTGTTCATTGATTCAGTGTCAGGTCAGTCGGGTTGAGTGCTGGGCAGAACACTTTGCGGAACAATTTAGTTGGCTTATCATTACGATGGACCTTCTGCATATGCCGGTAAGGGAACCAATGCAGCCGTCAATCTGAAACGCAGGTGTTCACAATTTTGTGCTGCTGAGTGCAAATCCAACCAAGTTGCATGATTTTCTCGATCTTGCAGGTGTTTGGGACCTTCCAATTACAAAATGGCAACAGCTGTCATCATGAGAAGATGACAAACACCCGTACACACGTTAAACAGTATGGTTCACCGGTTAAAATCAAATAAGCTTTGCAAAGCGACCCGGTGCTCCGTCCAATTGAAAATATGTACGGTGGCGTTCGCCAGAGGAGAATTCGCGCGCTGTGCATACCGAACTGTACGAATACCTTCCAGTTGAAACGGTGAAACCTATCCACAAAAGCTCGTGAATTGTTTTGTGCATAGCTGATTTGACTTTTGTGATCTGCTCCACCATGAAGATGGAATACATCCTCGTCCGAACAGAATGTAGAGTATGATTCAGGGGCTTTTACAACCAATTGTACGGTAATCAGATATTTGGTTGCCTAAGACCAAAGCAAATTAACAAACCGAAACCGAGGTGTCGAGGTATCAACAACTGCTTCGAATACGGTTATAATTTCCAAATAATCTATCGAAATTTTTGGGTCAATTCTTTTTTTTTTTAAATATTACACCCTGTCCTCGCGTACATTCACTCGAAGCGTTTGCCATCAGCACATTATTCGATAATTATTACATACAGGGCGTTTTCAATCCGAGAGCACTGTGATTAAATTAGTGTTACTAATTAAAATCATGGCTATTCCAAGGTCATGCTAAATTTCCAGCCCTTTCGCGGACTGAATCACTCTTCGGTGGTAAATAGGTTCAACTATCCACGACGTTACGATGTCGGTAGGCTGAGATCGACGATTGTACATTTTTGTGGGGTTCCCTTGTGAGTCACTGGAAACGACTTTTCAACCGGTGGTATGGAGACAATGAGAACCGATCAGTGTATGAGACGGAGACAACTGGCGTCCTTTTTTCCTGGAATAGTGTTAATATACCTAATACACGAGTGACAAGCCGTCCGAGAAACTCGTGGAAATGATAGAAGGCTTCCGAGCGTAACAGGAAATAGAAGATTTGGACGAGCAAAATTTATCGAAAACCTTCTCAGGTGTCCTGTTCCCTAAGATTGGTGCAACCGAGGTTTCCGGGATGAATTGCCGTCTATTGGGCCAACCATGTCGTGACGTACTAATCATCAGTGCTGAAGAACAGTGAAAAAACCGTTATTTGCATTGCAGTAGCGCGAAACAGAAGCAATCCAAAAACGAATTTCATGCTTCTTTTTAGCAGTCCATTCCCGGTTGAAAAACTTCATTGGCTCGGATCAGCATTTAAGCCGTAGACGAGCAAGTTAATATCCTGTAACAAAGTTATCTGCTACGCCAAGTGTCAGTAGCATACATGCAAACTGTGAGAGCTCGTTTATTATCATTTAGAGGATGACATCGCTGGTTCGATAACTGTTCCGCCGTAGAAATGAGCAAACTCGATATTTACTCCCAGTTGGATTGGATCAGTCTGGAGTGAGAATAAAACTTGTCGGACAGCGTCCGATACACAGTGAGTACACGTTCGAGTGAGGCGGTGAATCAAACCGAAACGGTGAAGCACTTCGTCGCTCCTAACCTGGATTAAATCACATGAGTGATTAGATCCACTAAACGTTGGAATACGGCAAATTGGTCATCAATTCCAGTACACTTAACTCCTGTTTCCAAAGGGTATTGGGCCTTTTGGAGACTGTTTATTTTGCTACTATTGAAATGGAACAAATGGGAAACCATCACGAAGAACTGCCATCAAAAGCATACGTAGCGAGTAGCAAAATGTTCTGTCTAAAGCGCTTTCTGTCCCCAAAAATTAACAAGCTTCATTGGATCCGGAGGTAAGGAACACTGAAAAGAGTGTATTCCTTGGATGTATGGCATAATTTTCAGTGGTCAATGAAATTGTACATGATAAGTTATTAGATAAATGTTGTTGATTGCAGACGGGTTGTATATTGTTATTTATGATCTAATTCCCTGTTTCTCCCGCTATGATTATTATTCGTTTATTGTTTCCGGAGAATAGCAGAATTTTTCTGACACACCATCCCAACGATCCGCTGATGTAAATTTCAGTATAACCTCGACGTTCTACTGGTACAGTACACCTGGTACAAGATCACTGTCATCGATTAGGCTCATGTCTGAACCCTCGGTTCAATCAAAAGTAGTTACGTTTGGACATGTGAAAAATGATGACATACGCGGAACAGAACTTAGATTAAAAATAAATAATATTCTGTTTATGATTAGTTCATCAGTTCAAACTCTAATCGACTCGTCTGTCCCTATTTCCAGTTCCCCTTACTCTTGCTTACCAAAAGACACACAAAGGTAACTCGTCTGGTGTTGTTTTGTTTTTTTGTACTGGCATCGCGAATACTATTTAGGATAGTATTCATTGTCACTGTGTTATCATCCTTACCTACTATCATTCTCGATGTTATTTTTTTGGTGACGCCAAATATAAAGTGGTTCTCACGGATAAAACTAGCATCTTCGTACTTAGTGTTAGTCTCATTCCAGCAGGTCAGATTTATGAAACAGTTGATTATCAGTCAGATAAAAGCATTGCTTTCAAATTCCACGTTTTGCGTGAAAATCAATAGCTTGTTCGAGACCATTCTGGATCATCTTCAAGCAAGCGTACTTGGATCACTGAAGCTTTTCATACTCATAACAAAATAACGTTTGAAAATTGTTTAATGGACAAATTTAAAAACTTAAAAAAAACTCCAAATTTATACCTTTCTCATTAGGACAAATGATTCGAAGGTGTGTGGAAATATGAGTTCCTCAAAACTAGACCCAACAGTGATCCGGGTCATTCGATTGGAAATTGTCGCGAAAAAGATTGCCATGGTAGCTGAAAATTTTGGATCGTTACGACGTCTAGTGACAATGTTGTTTCTTTGATAAATACGTATTTCCATAGGACATGTCACACAGAACAAGAACTGTGCGATCAAAAGCACATTTTATTCGGTTCTGATACATCAGATCCGAAAATGCCGTCATCCATAGGTCGGATACGGACTAACCTGTTGGAGGGGACAACTGCAAGCAGTACCGTTTCCCACATACATCGATCGAGGGCCTCGGAAAACGACTTACACAAACCTGGACCCGTAGCTATCGCCTAATGCAATAGTGAGATTGACAAGCGAACAGTTCTTGGGATGAGAAGCAAAATGTTACGGCTGAATGACCTGCAAAAAGCCGCACAAATCGAGTAGCCCAAGGTGACCGATCTAAAGAACGCGCAGTAAGACGAAATATTTAGTTCCAATTAGATGTACAGCCCCACATGCTCCGGTAAATCAGAAAAACAGTTTTTAAGTGCACAGTGCACCAGACTAAGCTCCGATGCACAACACACGCCCCAAGGTTACCATACTGTCGACCGGTTTGGAATGCTTTCTTCTTGACAAGCCCAAACATACTTTCCTATGGTACAATTTGCCTTGGCACCAACGCAAATCACAGAAGTCAAACCTATTTCTAAATTCGGTCTCTTTGAATCTGATAACCCAATGTCTAGCTGTTTCAGTAAATGTAGTATTAAAGCTTAACGCGTCATCAAGAAAATCACAGGAGTACTTTACAGCTGGTTCATCACGCCTTTAAGTAATGGTCAGAAGGACATATGCACGAGGTCTAAAACTGCAGCCCGAATTCGGGGACGAACGATTGTGCATATAGCATCTTCGCATCTAGCCAAATTGATCAGGCTCTTGAAAGCTTACATATTTAATTTAAAGTTTTTGACTATTGAGCTTTGTTTGAAAGCGAAGGACAAATCGTGCAACATACGGGTAGCCGTTACTAGCCACTGCTATTTGTTTTCATTCATCGCCGTACACATAATGCTAACTGTTTCCTGAGCAACGTAACGATCAGTGAGAGGTTACACGGTGGTGAAATGACATGTATAGGGAAGCGGATTCGATAGTCGGCTATTTGTCGACAAATAATGGTCGCTGTCCAATGACCAACATGGTCAATACTCGATTTTACTCGGAATAAAGGAATAATCGACACAATACCAGAATCTCCTTTGAAACGTTGGGAACGTAAGTGGATGACAAGTCTGTTTAGGAATCGCACGATGATTCACATAAGATTCTAGTGCGAAACTAAGAAAGGAGCGCACCAGTATAGCGATGGTTGGACAGAATAATACCGGGCGCGCGTACCTGACGGGCGGCAATAACCGCGAAACTGGTCGTGTGCTTTCGAGGAACTCTTGTTCATTCATCCATATACGAAATGTACTAATCAGAAGAAAAATCGACGGAATGCGTTCGTTATTGTCCGGTCTACTAAAACTTCACGGGTTTCTTCCAATAATATCACAGATGATCTGTTATGATTTTTTAGGACATATCTTACTGATTCACCATCAACGGATGGACAGAATTCAACCTCACGCCTGAAAACTTCCGTACCGAGCATACACGATTTTCAATGACAATTCGGAAGTCGTTACTGCATGATGAATTATTTGAGAGACAACAATAGATCTACTAGCAATACAATAGCGAATAATCCTTGAATTCACATTTCTTGCTTCTTCTCTCGACCTAATGACTGACGGAACATTTTGACAAATTTCGATCGGGTAATATCCATGGATTTGCTTGAGTTGGTTTATTTTCGTTTTATTCGTTGTAATTCTGTCGATAAACATAAAATAACTCCTTGTCTTATGATCACCATTCACCCTGGTAAAAAATTCTGCAACTCGTCTGACCACAACTATGTTTATCGATCATCTCCTATTCGTGAAAATCGCTTTCATCCTGTACAGAACTGCCAGCGTGTTCCTACGGTGAGTCCACGTGGTATTCGTTGGTAAACAGTTTCAGGTTTCTTGTTATCTGACATACTGAGTTCTAAGTTTGGACATGTCAAACATGTCGGTAAACATAACAGTTGAGCAAACCCAACCGGGACTAGTTTAATTGGATTCGGCTCGATAAAACAATCTCCAACCCAGATTGGTTGTTCCGGTCTGCCGTTTATAAATTCTCTCTCACGCCAGTGGAATACCTGCACTGTCTGACATATTCAAATAGGTTCAACATTCATAATAATTTAGAGTTGCCAACCCCACTGGTCACCAGTTCATCGAGGTCCTCGATCAATTTGAAGTCAGAAGTAGCCAAAATGTGGTGAAGTGTGACCAAAGTTGACTGAATACGCAAAAACAGCTCCAGGCGGAAAGGTTGATATAAAATGGATATTCAGATCTCAAATAAACGGTAAACAGCAGGCACAAAACTAGATGGTAGTATTTAATTGGACTAGGACCACCCTGACTAGTTTGAGGCGATTGAGAATCTCAGACGAATCGCGCTGACGCTGTGTTATTAACATTATATCATTCACAATGCTGACGAGGAGTTCAACAAATTCCTAAAATCTGAAAGGGATTGCAACAAGTAGCAACCGACTAATAGGGAACGTGGCCACGTGGGGTTAGTGACATGACCTGATATTTCTGGTTCTTTCACCCTAGTCACTTGCTCTTTTCATTCACATGCTACATTGGATCAGATGGGTGTCAGTGACCAGATACCGAATTAATTGTTGAACTGATTTTAAATATATTCGATTTGACGTCATTTTTGGGTTCAGTCATACGGACTATTATTGGCTTACATGGCGTGCAGTCCGTGATTGTGGCGTATAGTGTGCAATGGGAGCTAAATGACAGCACGCGGAAGTATCAATCATTGTCAAATGTGCCCGAAGTGGTTTTCTAGCTCTACCGTATTCGACCGCTTTTCCACCCTTTTTTTGATACGAAACTACTGTAACTTGCTTCTTGAGGTATGCTACAGATCAATAAAGACTGTCAAAATGAAACGGTCGGTGAAAGTTAGGCTCGAATTCTGGAAGACTACCAGTAAACTCGGAGGAACAAATCGTTCGATCACTATGGTCCCGTAACTATGGTGGGTATTTCTCCCAGGAAACAAGGGAAGACTGGTTTACTTACGCACACCATAATTGCATCTGTTAATAATAGCCTCACGGAACTTCTGGTGAAAGTTCTTGGTACCGCAACTGTTTGATAATCAAACCACTGAGATGATGGATGAAGAAGACAAATGCTTCGTTAGGTGATTAGCGAATCTCTTGTGCATTTTGAGTGCTTTCGAAAGTAGACGACAACAAATGACAAAGCTTTTCCAAATCACGTTTATGGGCCAAAGTTGCTTCGAGTTTCACTTACCCCTCCCCACGATCGATATCTTTGCTTTACAGGCGACACAGTGTGCTTCCCAGGTAAGCGTACAATTCACTGTTGCAAAACTCGAATCGTTCGCTCGATATAAAGGCCTACTTTGCTGGTCACTTCGATTCGATTCGATTCGGTTATCAAATTGGCATTGCTTTGTCAGCACTGGTTCTAACAAGACCAACCAAGTCAGCCAGATGCGGAGTCTTGTTAATTTATCGAGAAAACCACGTATTTATCGTGCAAACGGATACATTCCAGCGCCTGTTCGATAGCCATTCGTTTCATTGGTCATCCGAATTGCCTAGTTGATTGATTTAATTTGTCAGCGTTCATTCGTGTGGATCGTTAGTGCCGGTTGAATGCTCATCTGACTGCGCCTTAGTCAGTTTGCATCACGGTCCTACGCTCAAGATTATACTTCGAAGGGTGGCTGACCGTAGTCGGGTTTGGTCTTTGGCTTGAGAAATCGGTCCCGCTTGCATGATGGAAGAAAGTTCCAAGACAAAACTAATACCTACTACCTTTGCGTTTGTCGTCTGGCAAATGATACCAGTGGCAGAGAAAAACGGTACATTTGTCACATATCGACAATTCCACACACTGGTACAGTTACGGTGGTTTTATTCATGAGCTAAACGCTGAAACACAACACTTTTTCTTGTGAGAAATTGCAGGCAAATTGCCTGATTCACACTGCCAAATCAACAGACATCAATTGGAATTATCTTCATCCAATCACATTCTTTCATTAGATTAGACAGTCGATAAAATGACTAAATAGATGGTTATATTCTTATGTCTATGCTGTGAATCACAGTTTTCATATTAACTCCAACTTTTCTAGCTTAACTACAAGGTGATTTTCTGCGTGGAGGAAAACGCTTCATTTTACTCGTTTCAAGACCAACCGGATTGACATCCACGGCACTGAGTCCCCTCTCGTGAATTTGCTAAGACAAATAGAAGACATGTCACGAGATGCAAGCATTTCGTATTCTCTTCTTGATCGTGAATGCAAACACGTTAGAATTTGTACTCAATCGATTGTGACGCATACTGTGGATTGGGGTAGATGAAAAGTTTCATTTGTACAGTTACCGATAAAGTGGTATGCAAGGCGGAACAAGATCGTACGGGTCGATACCAAGGACAACGGTTTCTGTGCGCGAATCGCAGGCTGATGCAAGCTGATAAGGGCAGACTCACTAAACGTCAGTGGTTTGGGGTTTGCATTGCACAACAGTGATTTAAAAGATTGAGTTATGTCCACTCTGTGACCCGATACGACCAGAGGCTTTGCCATCGACGAGGTCAGAGATTTTACATCAGTATACTAGGTCACCGAAGTTGGCATCTTCGATTTTAACAACCAATACGGTGTGCTCTGGCACTCACTGAGTCAAGCAGCGATCAGTTTTGCCTACGTATGCGTCAACGCAACTGCAATTGAACTGACAGACAACGTGTGAAACTTCAACATCAGCAAGCCAGTTTGAGTGATGCTGGAAGCTGAACCTTTTGGTTGTGTGTAGGTTTGATGACCGATTTAAAATTTTCATTAATTTAATTAAACAAATGGTCATCTTTGAATAGTAAGGCAATAAAATATTGCTTCTTTTCTAAAGTGACCTGGTTTCCCCGTGGCTTTTATTTGCCTTCGATGGTGTTCGATGAAATTTTCCGGGGGAACCGTTGGCTAGTAATGTCCATTTCATGAACTCTTCTTCAGTTTGTACTTGATCGTGGACGTAAACTTTCTGCACCCGGCAGAAGAGAGTTCGAATTAATTCCGATTAATTGCCATGAGTGCGTAACTGAATACGTGTAGACAAAATACACTTCAAGTGGCGTTACGGCTGATGATGTATTGCAGCTTTCCATCAAAACGTCAGACTAGCAAAATATCCGAAAAAAGTTAAACGGTAGTCTTTCCCCCAGTGAGAAACAGAAAGGTTGGGATGGATAGAATTCAGAATGCTGATAAAATGGATAAAATGTTCTTCGTCAGCGCAAATTAAGATATCGTCAACGTAACGTTATTGAGGAGGGAACTTCAAAATATTGTCAAGGACATTGTGCTTGAACATGCCTAAAAATAAGTCTACCATATTTGGATCCAAAGGACGTTCGATGGCCACACTATCAACTTGTTTAAATCGTTTCCACTAAAAATTAAAACAGACGCTCTCGGTGTATTGATTCAATCCCCAAATTACAAACAGAATCACTCGTAATAATGATGATCTCAATAATAATAATAGTCAATGGCTGGTGCTAGTTATTAGATAGCAGTACTACCATTAGTAGTCAGTTAGTAGCAGTGGTAGCAACTAACGCTCAGGGAGTGGTAGTCGTAGCAATCGGATAACAGTAAGAGTCATACTATAATTTCCTTTGAACCTAAAGTCACTGTTTCGGTGCGTTGCGATGCAAACTTCGAAGTAGTTAGAACACAGTAGACCAGACCAGCTAGAAGCGTTGACAACTTCGTACACACCGTCGAAGCCCGACAAAGCGAAATGAAAGTATACGGTAAAAAATAGAAAATAATTGCTAAGTTGAACCTTCTTGCAGTTTTGAGAACAACGTGTTTTCGCGCACGTTTTCCGGAAGAGTGCTCTAATCCAGTTGGTATTGCTGGCGATAATGACATTTCCGGACGTTGGGCACACGAGTCTTCGAGGCATCCATCACTGTGGGACGTGAAGTGGCATGGAATCACCTAGGGTATTGAAAATTCCGATGTGGAACTATTCTGGGAGTCATCGCACCGCAATTTGCGACCGACGGTCGTTTGCAGATATGGGATTCGAACCTCCAAGCTTTTGATGTCATACACTCCCAATCCAACTAACCAACAACCATTAGGCCTGGTGATAGGCATTCGATCGTTTAGAACCATGTTACGTCCTGGTGAGTTGCACCATATTGATAGCATTTCGGAAGCATTTCATGCAAGTCAGGTTACTGTTCACGAAGCAATATTAAAATTAGGTCAACATAAGTCAGTAACGGTATTGCATACGTCGCAGTTGACCAAATATCTCCTCGCTGGTATTTGGAACAAAGTTTTTATGACAGTGAAATCTCGACGTAATAATCCTCAAAGTAGGTCGAATTCGACGCAGCAGTCGGATCGATCATCGTGAATAGGGTTGGACGAATCTTCGACACTCTGTTACACAAATTTTTCACTGACATCCTAAAGTTGGGAATATGATTAACTAGAACGCATTCTGGCATGATATTTCAAAGTATTTCTCCACTAGCATGGAAAATACTACAAGTGTTTGACGCAAACACTTGCCTACTAAATTCCAACCAAAATCTAAGAAGCAAAATAAATTTCTGTCTTCATTTTACGGTTTAACAAGGCGCAAACATAGTGACTTTCGCACCGTTTTGTTCTACGCACGATACTTTATTTCGACTGGCCTCCTGATTGCCTCTGCCAATGACTGGCATTTGAAAACAAGATCGTTGCTAGTGTCGATTTCGACTATTTCCATTGGCCAGTTTCATATAAAGTATGCGACGAACAGCTGCGTTTTCATCCTCGAAACCGGTATCCAACCGGTATCTTGTGTCGATTACCAACCCGACTGGGAACGCCACCATGGAAATGAAGATGATTGGTACCAGAGCACTCATTGATGGACAGTAAGTTAGTAGACCGAATGAGATCTTATTTGTTGCAACTTTCGGACGTTTTAACTTCAATTTGTCGTAATCATTCGCAATACTCGTTTCTCAAACATCACACACGTTTTAATTGAAAAAAAAATCAATCTACTTGGAAAATTAAAATCTAGGCATTGTAAATGTACCAGGTGAGTGACAAAGTTATTTGGACCACGTTGATGACTGAGTTGTACGCACGTGTTGTACCCACGTTTGCGGTATACAATCAGGCGTCATTAGACATTGTTTGGACAAGTTATTTTTTTTATGACTGTCTAGTGAATGCACGTAGCAATTAGACTACCGTTTATTATACTATGAAAAGGTAACAAATTTCATTCTAACATTATTGTAGTACGTTTGTTTGCCACAGTAACCGATTACCTTTGATTATTGTGGCATAAAATTGTTCACCAATGAAACCGGGAAATTCAGAAAACTTAAATTGCAAAATACAAAAGGTCAAATTCGAAATGAAATATGAATGAAACATGAATGAAATATGGATGAACCGTTGTCCAGTGACCGAACGATTATTGAAGTACGGTCTTTAACTTGCAAATCAACACAATAAATGATTCATCTTCGTGCGCATGACGATAATACAGACTATCGTAAGTTTTAGATATCGGATGAATGACCTACAATAGGTTGAACGGTTCGCAACCGAGTCCCAGTTCGGCGAGACAATGTGAACAAGGCCAGTCAACCGAGAATGGTCCGAACGTGATCAAGACAGGTCGAGCAAAAAAGAACCGTTGTCCGATGTCGCTAGTATCCGAATTTATTTTGACTGCATTTGATTAAACACAGAAAATCTCGCGCCCAGTGGGATAGGTACGCCTATGCTTATAAGCAGAAATAGATCATAACATACGAGTACTCGGCACTGAATGTCCAGATGAGTCGCGGCCAGTCACCACACAAGTTGTAAAGTTCGGTGAAAATAAGCACGAGGACCATCCACGTGTAGAGGGAGATGCAGTGCTCGAAGGGGAAGGGAGATTAGATGTTTACCAGACAGTCACGCAGTCTCCATTAAGCTTGAATTTCCACATAAATTGGGGAGGTTAAGCTACTATTTCAAAATTATTCATCTATTTATTTATTTATTAGCACTGTTAAACATTAGGTTGGAGAGCTCAATTGTTTACCTTAAATCCGAATGTTCAGCAGTAGTGTCAACAGCATTGTAAGTAAACTCACCCGCTCAAATGATCCGGGAAGCTAACGGTAGTTCTTTGGTGGCATGCTTGAGGCATGAGCATAATGAATGAGAAATGACCTACTGTTGATGCAGTAAACTACATGGGGACGGGAGAACTGGCAGCCGTGAGCCAGACAATTGGAATAGTAAAGAACTACACGGGGTCTCAGTAGGTTTGGTGTGGTTAACGAGGAACGGGCAAAAGCGATGTGTCGTTTACCACCAGAACAGGAAACATTGCAAAAGTGTCTCACAGACGTCTTGACTCGATGCTAGACTTGCCTGCCACACTGCGAATACCAAGAGTTTTAATGAATATGCCGCGAATGCAGATGGTAGTTCAAAAAACCCACAAGTTCTCATCTCATTCGGAAGCTGAAATTCTTCAGATACATGAGAATATGGAACCGGACGAGAAAAATTCAATGAGCGATGACTATCCCGGATGCAGAAGCCAACATTCTAACCCCGCGCACCGAAGTCCTACAACGGGAAGTGGCAATTTTGGCTTCAATGAACGATTGGGAAAAATCTGAAGCAACCGGAAATCGAGAGCCAGGTGCGAGGGGTGAAACAACCGAATTGCCTACATATCTCAATACAAAGAACCACTCACAGGCAAGGAATCAACGAACCAAAATAATATGAACGGGAGGGGGAAAAAGCAGCCGCTTTATTGAGCACAGAATGCCGGCCCTAATATGCGAGTCAGAAAAATGCACAAGTCCAAACTCGAATAATTATCGCACTCGGATGATATGGCACAAAGCAAAGGTAAAAGTTTGTTACTGAGACAAATGCCCGAACCGTACACGAAGCAAGATAGACAAACAGTGTTCTATAATTTGTTTTATCGCAGTCGCCAAATCTGGTGGCTTCGATCGGTCATCCTGTCTCAGTTTTAATCCCATCCCATTTTATCTAGTTAAGACGACCAAAATGGCCTTGGGCCGTATAACACGGTTGTTTCTTTTGTCATAATCAAACGGTCTGTGTGAGTTCACACACGATAGAGCTCATTGGCTCGTGGCTCCCCGTTTCTCAGCTACACTGTTTTATCTTCACCGTTTACTTCGAACAGCGTCCACGTTGGCCTCTGGACTTGTCGCAATCAGACCACTTTCCCTTGGTTCCAGAATTAGGGCGAATGGTTTGCTCTCCGCCCACCTCCTCCGGTCTTTAACCCGTGCGTCATTTATCCGAGTGTAAGCGGGCCTGTTGGGCAATCCTGCCTTCAATATGTGATCCGCTTTTATCGTCACATGGATGCGAAACAAAGCGGCAGAGTAATCGCGGCACCAACTAGTGGCCTCACCCAACGAATGGGTCGGTCCATGAAGTACCATGTACTAAACAAGCAAAATGCTGTGAAGATACTTGGGCAAGTAGGCTCTAAAATAGTCATGATGCCAGGACGATAGTTGGAAGAAGTGGTATGGAGGACATGCGATCCCCTTCTTACCCTCGTAGTTTTGCTCACTCAACAGGTCGGGGCCTAGGGATTGAACGCTGTATGCAAACGGATTGTGGTCCCAGCGGCGAGGCCAAAAAATCCAAGGCCCCATCTTGTTGGCATGCGGCTTAACCAGGAGAGAGGCCACTGGTCATTTACACCGATGCAACAGGTGTAAGAAACGAGAATGCAGAGCTAAAAGCATGATCTGAAGGAACGGATGTGACGAAGGTCATAGTAACATTGCTGCAACCAAAACAATGTGTCGACGGGCTTAGTCCGACTCAGTTTACCCCTCGTCTCGCTGACAGAGGAAATCAAAGATCCCCAACAGTAGGCGTGACTGATCATCACTGTACCTTCATGGGTCCCAAACATGTCTAACTGAATGTGCAAACTGTCGAGGCAACACCAGTTACGACTAGACTGGTTTCATCAATACGGAGTGCGCCGTAGTCCTGGGGTAATGGAGTTGCGAATACCGACACACTTGTAGAACTGGAAACGGAAACAGGTGATTTCAGCATCCCTAACTGGAACACTTACGTGGCATGAGAAAACAGGCCTTTGCAAGCACCTGAGAGAAGTAGTACAGTAAACAGATGCTCGTCAACATGCTCGTGCTGTATTGTACTGTGGACTTTTGCGTACAAAAATAATGTCGCATTTCAGTTAAAAAACGTGAGGGTAGAAAGTAAAATTAGGAAATATTTTACACACACCACCTTGTAAAAATGTTTGAAAAATCTCATCAAGGAATAATCAGAGCACATTATGATAAGTTGCTCAGGGATTCGTCCAAAACACGGTCACGGTTTGTCAAAATGTTTGCTAAATATGGGACAGTGAAGTTCCTAGGGATATTGATTCTAAAAAGTTGGAATATGAGAGCTGCGCTTTGAAAGATCGTTATGAAGAGGATGCGTGGGATTTGAAAGAATTCTGTAAGCAGATTTCTCACATGCTGATAAGTGTTGATCATATCGATTGAAGGACAACTCAGTTAGTAGTATGAAGGATACATGGCTAATAACTGATAGCCCCGGCGAAGGATTTTAAAGTCTCTTGAAATAAACCGGGATATATAACTGGAGAATAGTAATAAAGGATTGGAAAACCACATTGGTATACGAATCGGAAGATATCGCCTCGTTTTTTCTTGTAGTGCCGAAGCTCTCTGATTTGAAATGACAACCGTCGGAGAGTTTTTACACAGGTCAAAACGTGAGAAGTCCACTTCAGAACTTTCTCCGTAGGAACTTCTATATATTTCACAGAATCAACCCTGATTAGAGTTTTTGAGTTGATTAAAGACGTTTCGGATGGGTAGGCTGACCGAGAGTGAAAGAACACATCCGAAATTTAAACCAGCTCGTGCAGAAGAATCGTAGACAGAAGATAGTTTGTTGGAAAGACGTTGAAATTATCGTTATTCGAAACGGTTTGAGAGAGGGCAACATCATCAAAATACTTAAACAAATGGCTCGGTGATCTGGTTGATAAGTCGCTGATGTAAGTGGAGAAGAGAACCGATGAAAGAACAGCATCCAGTAGCACGCCTGAGTTGTCAATCAACGGTTTTGAAACTTGACCGTCAATTCGTGTGCACTGGGTCCGGTTAGTAAATTAATCAGACAGCCATGCCAATAAAGAACCGGGACAACCAAACGTTTGCAGTTTGTGAAGATGAAGAGACCGTGGAACCGAATCGAATGCCGACGAATAGTCTAGAAAAATGCAATGCAGATTTCATCGATGCATTTAAGGACTTGCAAATATGGCGAATGAGGGAGGTGACGGCGTCCAAAGTGTCGCGTTAGATTTATAGGCAAACTGAAAAGGGTCGTCAGGAGGATACATAGAAAAATGCAGACACAATTATAGCACGCTTCGTCAGTTTAAGACCGGAAGACGTTAAGGCGATGGGGTGAAAACGTTTTGCCAAAGCAGTAGAACTGCTAGATTTTGGGATGTGGATAATAGTGACGGGTCTCCAACAGTCAGGGATAGAAGACAAGCTTAATGATGAGTGATTTGTAGAAGTGCTGCTTGCGTCTTCTTAGAGATTTCAGTTTTTTGGTGGAGATACGGCCATTCAAGACGAATTGTTTCCAAGGGGCAGCAGATATCAAAGATTGCGTTGGCCGTCTCTGTGAAAAGCCTTGACAATTTCCCTTGAACAGGGTTTCAAAAGAGAAACAGGCTTTAAGAATGCGAGCGGAAGGGAATTTCTGAGGAAGAATAAGCTTTTTGTGTGAAAAGTTACCGAGGCAAACTCGGATTTGATTTGTTCGCCTGAAGGAATGGAAAGCTGACCTAGAGTATATCTTGGGCCTTAACAGAAGCAGACAATGATCACTAATTGATATTGGAGCACGCAGTTTCTGGGAAAATAAATCAGGGTGGTTGGTAATAACCCTATCTAAAATGTAGCCGCCTCTGATGGGAGAAACGCATGGGTCAGTCAAATCAAACAAAGTCAGTGGTTGGGTAGATGCATGATTGAAATCACTCACAATGATATGCAGACTATCTTCAATAAGAAGGACAATAGATATTAGAAAGGAGTCGAAGAATTTGTGATATTTTGTTGCGAGCTAAAAAGGGCAATACATAAGTTCCTTATGATTGTACTGGTATGGCGAGAAAACCTAGGATGACACTGTTTCATGCGACAGTCAATTCCGTTTAATAAGTGCGTATAAATAACTTTGGAATGCCCAGACCAGAAGGGGTTTGTGTTTCCATATCGCCTCCAGTCGTCTTTTTGTCCGGAACTC
>LUCM01003548.1:8556-25380 GCA_008360955.1 Fasciolopsis buskii | reverse complement strand
TAATCAGACAGCCATGCCAATAAAGAACCGGGACAACCAAACGTTTGCAGTTTGTGAAGATGAAGAGACCGTGGAACCGAATCGAATGCCGACGAATAGTCTAGAAAAATGCAATGCAGATTTCATCGATGCATTTAAGGACTTGCAAATATGGCGAATGAGGGAGGTGACGGCGTCCAAAGTGTCGCGTTAGATTTATAGGCAAACTGAAAAGGGTCGTCAGGAGGATACATAGAAAAATGCAGACACAATTATAGCACGCTTCGTCAGTTTAAGACCGGAAGACGTTAAGGCGATGGGGTGAAAACGTTTTGCCAAAGCAGTAGAACTGCTAGATTTTGGGATGTGGATAATAGTGACGGGTCTCCAACAGTCAGGGATAGAAGACAAGCTTAATGATGAGTGATTTGTAGAAGTGCTGCTTGCGTCTTCTTAGAGATTTCAGTTTTTTGGTGGAGATACGGCCATTCAAGACGAATTGTTTCCAAGGGGCAGCAGATATCAAAGATTGCGTTGGCCGTCTCTGTGAAAAGCTTGACATTGTCCTTGAACAGGGTTTCAAAAGAGAAACAGGTAGATGCGAGCGGAAGGGATTTCTGAGGAAGAATAAGCTTTTTGTGTGAAAAGTTACCGAGGCAAACTCGGATTTGATTTGTTCGCCTGAAGGAATGGAAAGCTGACCTAGAGTATATCTTGGGCCTTAACAGAAGCAGACAATGATCACTAATTGATATTGGAGCACGCAGTTTCTGGGAAAATAAATCAGGGTGGTTGGTAATAACCCTATCTAAAATGTAGCCGCCTCTGATGGGAGAAACGCATGGGTCAGTCAAATCAAACAAAGTCAGTGGTTGGGTAGATGCATGATTGAAATCACTCACAATGATATGCAGACTATCTTCAATAAGAAGGACAATAGATATTAGAAAGGAGTCGAAGAATTTGTGATATTTTGTTGCGAGCTAAAAAGGGCAATACATAAGTTCCTTATGATTGTACTGGTATGGCGAGAAAACCTAGGATGACACTGTTTCATGCGACAGTCAATTCCGTTTAATAAGTGCGTATAAATAACTTTGGAATGCCCAGACCAGAAGGGGTTTGTGTTTCCATATCGCCTCCAGTCGTCTTTTTGTCCGGAACTCTGCCCTGTCGATGGAGTGAATCAGCGATATCCGGGTTTAGCCACAATTCTTGTATGCAAATGCTACAAGTGTGAACATGGATCGGTGACTGAAATGTGAGGAACAGATCCCACGTTTTCGTAAACAGGGAGCTGATGTTGTTATTGAACAATGCCGAAATGGACATCTTGGCCGGAAGGGTGCATTTAAGAGTTGCCTGCCAGCGAGCACGAGTGCTTCTTTTAGATGGATAAGATCTTTCAGGTACAGCAACGCGTGATCGCAGTCCATGCTGAGAAACAATGCGGTTTTTAAACAACAATAATTCTGACCGTTTATAGTAGCGAACAGAGACCATAATCGAACCAAGTATCCGACAGGAATACAGCTAAATGACGATGACGGGATCGTAGCGCAGCCAGTCAAAGGGAGCGCGAACATAGAACTGGTTGAAATCACAGGTAAAGCTGATTACATTTAGATCTGATAATTTTGTGGACTCCAAATGAAGAAAATAAATTGGTTTTGGAAGGCCCAGTAGTAAAAGGTAAAACTAATCATGCTGGGACTGCGGTAGACAAATGCAGTAGAATTCTATCAGCAGCTAGCAAGGACATTTTGCATTCATTAACACGACGAATTTTACTGAAATGTCTCACAGATGGAGACCACAAGGAGAGGCTATGCGAGGATATCAGAGGCATTTTGCACGAGATAGCATACAAAGTTTTCCCTCCAGAACGGATCAGAATGAAGGGTACCGTACAGTGCTAACCTAGTGGAGTGATGAATGCAGTCAAGTGCAAACAAGCATCCTGCAAACAGTGTGTCTTTAGCCATTGCAATCAAACCCTTCTGGCATTTCCCATGACGTAAAAACGAGAAGGAAAAGCGTGACCAGACTGTGTACCCTAGTACGAAATAAGGATTTCCAGTTACACTAAGGTTAACCCCATGTCATATTTCCAATTTGGGCGAAGCAGAGCTAGCCTCGCAGCACCGTGGTGGCTATCAGGAATGGAAACAAGATTGCGGCCAAAGCAATGCAGGCCAAAGCGTAAAGTGTACTTCGCCATTTACAAGCGATGTTCAGACTGCGACAGGATGATCTTCCGGGCAAACCTTTGACACCAGACCCTTGAGTTGCTTAAATACAGGCGAGCGAAATACGGGGACAGCGAGCTCGCTTAAAACCGGAGAAAGCAGCTGGACCGGATGGATTCCATTTACTATTGTTGAACCAAAGGACGACGCACCAGCTAAGCCAGCGATCTTCTGTCCAGGGCATCACTGCATGACGGTTTAGTACTACAGGATCAGATCACCGCTGCAGTTACTTTCATTCCTAAGGAGAGGAAGAGGGGTGACCGGGTACTGGGCCGGAATTGCATGCCTGCCAGCTTGAGATCAGTGAGTTTAGAAGTGCTAGGGCAGATTATCAACGATTGAACAGTCGCGAGGCTGGAAATGCACCGACTGATGCGACCCAATAACCATGGGTTTGTGTATCACGTTCTGTGCTTATCTTACCTGATTCAGTGCCTAAATGAAGTAATTCGGTGCTTTACATCGGCAGCCGTGTGAAGGTAGGCTACTTTAGATTCCGAAAATCAAATGGCTGGGTTAGCCGTAGAATTATGGGCAACTAATTGAGGTTTATTCATTTGTCAGTGGTTCTCATTAGACGTGGTGGTAACTGGCAGTGCAGTGGCAGCACACGCGCAATCCAAATCTAATGAGACCTCAAATGGTTCTATGCCACTCCAAATTTCAGAGCAGCCGTTGCTGTTCTCACTCCTCGTAGTGGACCCTGGCTGCACTCGGGTATGCCCTTTCAACTACAAACACACTTCATCCATGTCCTGAAAGAAAAAAGCTCTGAGTTAAGAACAACCTTTGGCCTGTCACTGTCGAACATTCGGACACAGGGGATAAGTACAAAGTTTTTGCACCTGATAACCAAGCGAGCAGACCGATTGACAGAGTTCGTTAGTCATAGAAGAGTAGTTTTACCTCCACCAGCTAATAATGGAAATATGTTTGCAAAAGCCTGACGACCCAGTTAACACGTAGCGTATCAGTTACACTCGCTCACTCGTGAACTTCGTCCATACAGAGCACATTTCTTGAAATTTAGGAGCAGTTTTGGATCGAGCCCAAACAGTTGCCGAGTCTTTTTGTTGATTTCGTCAATAAACGCTTTCACAATAAAGTTCAAATTTGGGTTCCGAAGGTCAGCGATGTTTGGCCTTATTTGAAATCCCAATTAAATTCTCCATTTCGAGCGTTTGTTGAATGTCTCAACAGTTTTTGTTTATCAGCTTTGTTATGATCGGCGTTCGATCGCCCTTCTCGTTTCTATTGCTTGTCTTTCGATTTCTGCGAATACATAGGTTTGCCTAAATTTGGTGTTTCGTATGCGAGATGCATTCAAAATAATTTACATTGCTTCAGATTTTGTTACCTGCGTACAGCAGAAGATATTGTTGGATAGTTATTCATTCCCGGACATCGATTTGTCAAGTAGTATCTCAGATGGCTGCGCAAACCTACTATCAGACCAGAAAATCTGAGACCAAGTCTGGTTTTGAGCTTTTGGCGATAAAAAGTAGCCTCTGGCCGATCATATGGTCCCGTGAAGACCAATATTTTACCATTGTAACTCATCGCCCGTTGCTGCAAAACTAACACGGGACTGGATCCATATTTATTTAACATATTGCACAACGTTTGCTCCCACACGGACCATTGTTAATGGAAAGAAATGAAATCCAAGAATTGTCAGCCTATACAAATGTTTGATCTTACTCTTAGGACAGGACAAAAGACACGCTTTATCCGGGGCCACTTGAGGAATATTGAAATAAGACACATTAAAAGGCACCCACGGAACGCTTCTCACCCCGTTTGGGTGCAGTTTGTTTTATTCGGAGTTCTGTTCTAGCAAAGCCAAGTTATTTTTGGGAAACCATTAACTAAGCCAGCTCCATGACAAATGTTCGAAAGTGGTGATCTACCAAGAAATACTTGAAATTATAACCTGTACGGAACCAGGGATTCACCAAAGAGGTTACGAGCGATTTGATTTGCAATGCGTAGGAGGTAAAAGAAAGCTCGTGAGCTGAAGCCCAGTAGATATATCAATTGTACACAACATTGGTACAGTTAAAAAGCAAGACGGCAGCCTACAGCCGGCTCGTTACGGGATACTCAAGTGACCTTGAAAGCAGCTTCCGCAGTGCAACGAAATCCCTAAACATTATTTCAGTGTTGCCCAAAGTCATTTAAAAATCTATCCCTGATAAATCCGAGGTAAACCGACAATAAAATTTACTGTCATATGAGAAAGATTTATCAAAACCTAACTGTTTACTCAACGTGATAAAATATGTCGAAATAACCAAGCCTATACTAACACGTCTTTTCTCAACCCTGTATACGAATTCAGCGGATCTACGTGAGTCATTCATCTAATTTTTGTCGGGGCAGAATGAAAAAAGCGGTGAATGATCTTTTTTTGACATTTCGTTACATACAGAAAAAATATACGTACTGTTCAACGTAATCGGGCACAGACGACGGACCGCGAGAAGTGAAACGGTAATGGCCAAGGAAGTTCACGTGTTTTATTTCAGCACCGGAAAGTGGACCGACTGGGTGGGTCTAAAACAGTCTGATCAAGAAATCGGTCGAGAAAGAACGAGATTGGAAAATATACATGATACTTCCGTTGACCCGGAATTATACGTCCAGCAGATTGTACAGAGTTAGCCTCCAGTAAATTTCTCTGGCTATTTTTATTTCGATTTTTCGGTTTCACACGTCCAACCGTTGTCCGTGTACCAACGTGTTCTATTCGGACCAGCAAAGAACCATAAAATCGTAAAAGACTGATTGAAAAATAATAAGTTGAACAAATATATAAAAGAGGACAACTTTCCAGTATAACAACGCGATTGACTACTGCGTTGAGTCATATCACTCACTCGTAGATTCCGACCGGGGGGTCTAACTGGACCTACATCAACCAGTTCACTTTATAAACTCATACTCTTTTTGTCATGTCATCCATTAGCCACCTTGACTCGTCTTCCGATAATTAGTTTCCTTGCAGAACAGCTTACAACGAGGCAGTGCTTCCGTGAGCATGCGCAAAACATGGTATGACCACCTTGACCTATTCTGATTTGGACACGGTATCTTACGCCCAAACGGAGTTACTCACAAAGTTCTGAAACCATAATTCACCAATACTACGAGGACAGCAGTATTCAAACACCAAAACACTTCATCGAGTTCTTGCTCCCAATGGGAATATTTCAGAGCCATATGGTACCGTCAGCCTTATTGACACTGCCCATACCAGACTTTCGATCGATATTAAAAAACACGGTAACAAACAAACTTGTTTTCGGTACTCCACAACTGTCTAAACACGGCGCGTTTTAAGGTACTAAAATAGGACGATCAATGAATAATAATGATAGCGAATAATCGGAGTTCAGAATGATATGTCCACAAGGACACTGTTATCAGTGTCATGACTGCTAACCGGATGCCACGCGGACCGCACAAATGCCCTAAAATGGTGATCCACAATCGAGCCTTCTGTGTGTCCGTGGACAATTCATTCGATGAAAGCACCAACCACAGGATGAGATATAATTGCACGATTACCTAAATCCAAACGTCATATCTAAATGTTCTCTTCCAGGAATAAGTTTCGGCTCGGAGCCAACCCAGTCTTGAATTAGCATTTCACACTTCAAAGGTACAAAACCTATATCGCACATAATTCCACGCTTGTTCAGAAGATATAGAAAAGTCGTCCGGATATTCTAAGTCAAACAGATTCCGGTTTGATCAAATATCCATGCCAAAACTCTCACATGTGGGTAGAAGTATTTTCATATTTTGATAGTAATGCAGAAACACCACCTCATGGAATCGTAATACTATTAGAATCTCATAGACTGCTGGTTCGACTTCAACGAGAGAAACAGACTCGGGCTGAATAACCTTCTAAACTGGCATTGTCAAATTCCGTCATCGTGCATTGTATGTCTTCGGAAAGATCTTCTGAGAACCATTTCTCATGCGGAGTCAATCATCCAATAAACACGATGTGACCAGAAATCCAAAATGGTTTTTTTCCTTCTTTCTTTCTCTTATTTTTACAGTTAAACCCATGCCCGGACCGAGCCCAATCAGTGAGTGAAGTTTATTTCCTGGTAACAATTCGTGTATCCGGACGGAATTCGGTTCGAATTGTGTCGAACAGTTGATTAGGTGTCCGAATTGTTCTAGTTGGGAGTTTGCTGTCCGGTAACAAGTTTGTTAGCAGGTTGTTCACGTTTCGGTAACTTGTTTTTACCATAGCAGGACTATCCTATTTCCGACTATTAATCGTCCCCATGGAACATAAGGCCAAATCCGTGCACACTGACACCCAGTTTTACCACCGGATGTGGCTGCCGTGCATCGAATTTGAACTGAGATGTCTGAAATTCTTAGGATCGATAATAACCTAAGTTTTCAACCCGAAGAAGATGCCAGACAGAACGACTGTTACGTGACAGTTCTGTGCCTGACAGGTTATAGTAAATGAACGAACCACTGTAATTAACGGCCTACGTTCTAGATTGATCACTGGAAAGTTCCTCATTCCAGTCTGTTCGGCCAATTCCCCGTGGGCACCAGTGATTAAGTAATTCCAATCTACCAGCATCCTTATTTCACAACGAGCAGTTGTTGAACGCATAATTGGGCACAAGAAATTGGGCAGCACGATGAAGATGCCGATCTTCCTTAGAAGGTTGATTTCAACCATTCAGCATCCGTCGCAATTGCAGAAACATTTTATGTGAGTCGTTGGTCCTTTTTGCAGATTTGCCCTCTACTTGGCCTTTCGATAGCAGAACTGATTTTAGATAGCTGGATGCTAAAGAACCGCACACGGGAAACTTTTGGAGCAATCCCATTCTGATTGATATCTCTCTGGATATTCCAAAGCGTTTTGCAGCTTTCTTGGGATCAAATAACGTGACTGATTTACCCCAGTTCTTTGAAACTATCTCATTCTCGTAAAACGAGGCAGCTTATGAAACCCACTGATGATCGTAGACAACCGTCTTTAGGTAGACTTCGGACTAAATGCTATCCTTAATAATAGGTGTCCTGATTTTCAGCTAAAAACAACCTCACTAATTTCTAAGTTCCCAGGTGGGTTGTAGTGGACATCTTGTGGTTCACGTTGAAATGAACGTGGTAGTCTGTGATTTAGTTGACGGGTTTGAGTGAAAATTTCGACAATGTACTGCCTATCGCTCGGAACTTCCTCCTCTGTTTGGGAATGTACCGGCCCCTTAGGTTCGAAAGAAATGCCTCCGGGCTTGCAGCGCAGCAGCTGGAGCGTCATGGATGACCTGAAGAAACCTGTCGACCTCACCGATTCCTGATATTTCTGCCCCTCCCAAATTCAATAGTTTTGATTTTTAAATAGAGCCACAATTACTTGCGAGTAGTGTGTTGGAGTTGTTTTATATTCTTGGATGACAATTACTGATGCCTGTCATTGTGAACGATACTTGAACAAAATTAACTCGGTTATTTTTGATTGCCCTAAACGACAGCTGGCAGCACGCTATCGTTACATGCCTTCCGGCTAAAAAGCCCGGGTTCAAATCCGGGGATCCTGGAGAATGCCCATCATTGATGAGTTCCAGCGCGAGTGAACCACGGGTCCGGTGCTTCTCGAGTATAAGATTAAGGGAATGACCTGAGGTTTGGTGAAATTTCGTGTTTACAAGCTTTACCAAACAAATTATGAAAACGAATGGTGATAACCAAGATGGCAATAACTCTGCAGTCTTTCTGATGACGACATGTTATCATCAATAAACTTGTTCAGCTTCGCTCAGCCAGCCGGCGCTTTTGATGCACCTACTTGTCAGTCATTATATATCTATATACACAGTATGCATATAATAAAGTTTATGAGGAATATTTGTACGATAAAATGACGGTTAACACAAGGGGGATCAAAGATGGACGAGGTACTTTGTGTGATTTTCAACGATTGTCAAGTTCGGTGTTTTCATCATAACACACACGGGCAATATTCTCCGAGCATCGATCAATGAACTTGGTACTTGATTTAGCAAAACACTCAGTCGAGTTGGTATCATCCGTGTACGGATTTCGTTCACCGTGTTCGAATGTGTTCTTCGGCCTCACGCCGATGTCTTGGATGATCATGGAGTGTTGGTCTGATTATTCTACAATTTTGCCAGTGGAATTGAGAAATTTGGGTATTAATTTTGCTATCTGTTGCTTCCATTCTGAATCAGAATGATATTCGGTGATCTCATTTTGTGCTCGCACACACACACACACAACGTCGCTATCCATTGATAATCACCAAAATTTTCAAAGTCTAAATTCGTTGATTTGGTTTTGTCCTCCTCGGCAGACCGAGCGTGTCTATTGATTGGATTAAATCGAAAATGGCACATGCCTCAAATATTGCTGTTTCCTAGGTCAAATTTGTGATATTAACGCTCATGGCCAACCGAATGGGACATAGTGCATAATATCGCATCAGACCGATGCATCGTATATGACCAACGCATCTAATTAGTCCGAGATCATGGACAGCCTGCTTGATCATGGAAATGAGCATCAACGGCCCAGTTTCTGGGCCCGATACAAGTGATAATCATTGTCGCGACAAGGGCGGAAATTCAATGATACACCGAATGCGGATACCGCTTTGTGAAACAATTCTTACCTAAAAAAAGACCTACTTCTAAGTCGAATGGACAACAAAATATAAAACCGAAAGTTTAACAGAGGGATGAGTTTTGGGTGAATCGATAGAACAATTTTTTTATCGTCAAAATCCTGTTCATTGACACGATTTGGTGTATGTCAACTAAAGGCAGGAGGTATGAAGGCGACTCACGTGAATTATAAAGTCATCTAGATGAACGTGTAACGCAAAGCTGGGGCCACGTTGGACTATCTACATTGATGGGATTACGGGACTCATTAGGTTCAACCGACACGCAAAATTGTTGTGCAGACGAGAAACGATATGCATAAAATATTGTCACAATCACCATTATCAGAAGCGGGCATGAAAGAAACATTATTGGGATCACAGCCAACTATTGGTGTGAAATGTAACCGGATTGCGAAACAGCTGACTTTGGTCTGGTCCAGCTTACGCAAATCCCTTGTTTCCATCCCTTGTCCTTTACTATCTTTATCAATGATACCACAATGCCCAAGATCGCGGTCAACAGATGCCAGTCAAGTGGGTAAATTGACCGTTGGTAAGACTGGAATCGAAACCACGATCTTCGGGTTGGAAAGCCGTGACCTTGACCACGTGACCAATGCCGGTCACTTGCTCGCGGCTTGGACGGGACTTAGTGATATAGGTCTCTGCCTTTGTGACCGAAGAATCATTTCTTTCTGAACACCTTTGCTCCTGACGACTTTTTGCTCCAAATCTGTCAGGTGCACTATCATGGACACTGTTCTTCCATTTTCTCTCGTTGCAGAAAACTCTTGTGGCGCATTCATGAGCAAATCTGGTTCATTCGAATGCAAAAGATGTGCACCAATGGTAGGCAGGCCGATAAGATGCTACTACATTCTCCAGTCAAAAGGATCTGGTCGCATGTACCTGAAGTTGAATTTGACCGAAGTGAGTGACTATCGTCCATGTTTGTACTATCAAATCTCAATAATTCACGGGGCGAATTAGGAAAACGGATGCGCAATGTTTTTTTGTGTCATGTTGCAATATTTATTTGCCCGAAATGTTCTTGACGGGAGAAATAATGACGGATCACTAAGCAAAGGCCCACCATTCACTGATTTCACTGATGACCGCTAGTGTTTGCCTAGAACTCTACAAACGTATAACAAATAAGAAAACTATTTTCGTTCTTGTCTGTAATTTGCACAAATTTTTCTATCGATTGTAATGGTTTACCGTATACACAACACGAAACAAGACGGCTAATTTCGTGTACAGTAGGAAATTTTAAGATATTCCTGTTCGCTGACTAATAGACTCAACCACTCACTCACTCACTCACTCACTCACTCACTCACTCACTCACTCACTCACTCACTCACTCACTCACTCACATACACGCATGCATTTTTTACTATTCGGATCTGTCCTGGGCAAGTGTAGTTTGTCGGTATAAAACTGTCTGGTCATTTGGACAGACTGCGCTCTTTTGCTTGTTTGCTTAAAGCGCGTTACGAAAACAAATCGTCTCCAAGGAAAGAGTGAATACCACGTCCGTGGCAGCACTTTACCTCCATACTCGTCAAGACCTATAAATTCCTCAAAGTGGATATGACATTCCGACTGTATGCTCAAAAATGTTCCACTTAGCTCTGCAACAGCTTACGGACCTCTTCATCAGGAACGATGACAGATTTCGATTTTGGACACACTTTTGTGATGATTACAAGTTATTCGGGTTTTCAGGGAAAGCCTGTAGAATCGGTGGAAAGAAGAGCATCAGTGAATATTCAGAAAACATACCAGTGCTACCCGTGGCCACAATCATAGTTCGCATTGCTTGTAACTGCACTCTTAGCTTCCGGGAACTTGAATGAAAAGTTTTCCAAGTTCAACCAGTGCAATCATGCAACCCTTACAGTATGGTAAACAGTTTCAGATCCACACATATCTTGAAAATAGGACGATGAGTAAGAGTTAACTTGCCGAGTTCTGTGACGAAGAAATACAATTAATTCGTTCATTAGTTCAATCTTTCTGCTGCAGACAGCAGCCCCGATGAATGCTTCGAAGAAGCAAATTCAAATGAATGCAATTGGACTGGCAAATTTGGCTTCGGCCTTATGTGAAACGTCGTCTTCAACTAGCATATGCAGCAGATTTGACGCGGTTAACCAAGGTCCGACTAGGAAACCGGACGTGAAATGCCGCAAATGTGTCAGCTGTTCAACAGCTCATGACTGCGGCTGGTTTCTTACCCATCTGTAAACACGTCTAGGAAATTGCTGCGTTTAGAGAACATCCGGAGAGCAGTTTAAGCATGTGACTACTAAATGTCTTCGAATCGAGCGTTTATCAGTTGCTTTTCATTTACCCTTTCTAACTTCTCGTATGCCAAAATTATCACGTACATTGGCACGTGTTTGCTGATCTTTAACGTATTTGTAAGGTTCCGATCTTTGAGTTTGGAGCTAAGATCATTTTTCTTAAGTTCTCTATCGACCCGCTTGTCACCTCTGCTGCAAAAGACTTTTGCAGCCTGCATAACGAGGATTTGGGGTGCTAAATACGTATGGCCTAATTTTGAGGTCTGTTTACGACTGGAACAGTTTGTTTGGCCATGGTCACGTGATCAACATCACGGCGAAAATAACCACTTTAAAATCTTCCAACAAACAATTATTCACAAGCTGCGTCATGCAAATGTGGACGATCTCATCAATGTTTGTGCGTTTGCTCAACTCATACCTGGTGGCTCACAGATACTTTGCGTTTATGTTTTGTCCAAGATACACCCAAGATCTGTACATCCAGGGTTGCCGCACTTTGACACAAAGCATGAAACCGGTTAGCTAAACTGATTGAACCAATCTGAGGCACAGATAAGATGATCTCCCCTGAATATCTTCCCCCAAAGCCACTGCTTATTTGTCAAAAATCATGCCGTTCCGCCAGCGAATCTTGCTTGAACCGTTTTGGGCTGGAATATTCAGAATCAAAAAAGCTAAATGATTGCTCATGGCCCACGTGTTGCCAACCTCGGTCTGAGAATGGCACACGAGTTATAGTCGAGAACGAATCACCTATAACTCTAATCGACTACTAACCACTAAACGTTGGAATAATTTTGTATTGTTGCTTTTTTATGTGGAAAACTTAAGGAAAGAGAATGAATTCCTAATTTTTACCTACTTTTCATAAGCCCACATGAACTGGTCAGTATCTCAATCGCGAAAGCTTGTGACAAGTCCAGTACCACCGAATTCCTGCCCCATTATTGCTCACCAGAGTCTGTTCGATCGAGAAAACCGAAGATCTGCGACAAGTTCTCAGTCATGGAAGGGAATGGTTCTTAAAACAAGTTTATCTCCAATAAGGGAGAAAAATGGATAGCGAGAGCCAACGAGTCGGTGTTTCAAAGAAAACGTCCTTGGCTCCAATGCCTTTCGAAGGGGGATCAGGTGGCTAGTTCATTTCCACAACGACTAAGACATGCCATCTCGAGAACATGCTAGGCTGCTTCTTTTGTAGTCATACACGACACGAAACGGAGGGCCAGCAAATCAAATCAAGATAGACAAGACTCCCCTGTTACATTCGAAACCTTCCACTATTTTCAACGCATTTGCGGCAGCAAGTACGGCAAAATAGCTATCAGGATTGCCTGGGAGGATTACAGAACAAATTCCTAAAAATATGACTTTAAATGCATCGAAAATGCAGAGTAGCCAAGGCTCAAGATACTCAGTGATCGCGATGGACTTAGTGGACTTAGACAAACATTCCGAGCGATAACCAGTCAAAAATCCGGCAACACACTACGATTCGCAGAAGTAGCTGTCATTCGGCGTCATTAGCCTAGCTTGTGCAAGTATCTGGAATTTATGCCTAGTCTTCCCCTTCCCTGGTAAACAACGTGCGAACAAGAGGACTAGCACCTGTGACTCTCCTCCACCTGCCCAGTCGGGGAAATTCCGATGAGCCTTGCTCTCTCCAACGATTATTCCGGTACAGTTTTCGACGTTCATTGCCGTGCTATTTTTCAAAACCAAGCCTCATGCGAATAGTTGTGTACTGAACTGAACTCAGCCTATTTAATGGTTTTGCTTGTTTCAGGGACCGTGAGAAAAAACCCAACTCCGAAAAGATTCTCAGATCGTGCGCAAATCATAACCGCTTTCTCCGAATAGGTATCTGACTGCCTCATTTTCGTTGTCTTACAACCTGAACATGGAAATTCCTTGATTACATTTATCTGGGATAATTTCCACGTCCTAAAGGACTAGACAGTTTCATGCTTTTCTTGTGTTTGGGTCAACCCGGATGATCGGAGACCACAATGCCGATCGCCTATCGGGGGCTTCGTAGTGGGATCAGAGCAACATGTAAGGGTGACATCCATGATCATGGGACACGGCTTTTGTTCGAGGATGCATTTCTAGGCTGTGCACAGACACGTGATGCCTGTTGAAAAGCTGCAGATTCGAATGTTGGTAGCCAATGATCGATCGAGGTGATCATAAGCCACTCTGCTGGCCGTTTACCGATAAGGAACACCCAGTGCACTCAAAATGAACTTCGAGCATGCTGGTCGGTGTATCACCAGGAAATCATTCGCCGGTAAGTGTAACCCAGGCGTCACTATAACCTTGCTGATTGGACGAATTCCGCTGGTACCCACTGGATCCATCAAATCTCTTCCACCTACAGAGGAGCACCCGCCTTCGCAAGCGGGATGCTGTTTCACTGTCTTTTAGACCTTGATTAACCTGCAGTAGGTCTGGCCCAACTGTTGAATGATTTGCAACTGTCTGACCACTGATTCGTGTTTCAGATTCGTGGAGCAACGGGTGAGAGTTGGGTAAATGACAGAGATCAAAGAGGTGGTCAGGGTACCGCGATCTACTTGCACACTCAGAGGATCTACTCCCCCCTGGTATCGCATAAACTCCTAGGTCTATGAAAGCTGCCTACATAGTGTGGCAAAATTCAACATGCGACAATGGCGACAGTTGTTAGCTGAACTCCTGTGTCAATCAAACCCGATAAAACCCTTCTGTCTTCCATCCTAGCAATTTTAATGAGATTTTTGCTGGCATTCTTGTTCCTTGGTTCCATATTGTCATCATTATAAAAAAACCGTTTTCCCGAATGAGAATGTCAAATGTTAACTTTTGTTGCCCTAAACACAGATTTCATGGTTCCACCACCCTAATCCTTCTTTCGTTTGTGCAACCTTAAATTCGTGCTAGATTGACGCAAATGCAAAAATTACTATTCGACAAAGCAACAGCGGTCACAATCTCCTCATAGATACATTGACAAAACCGCAAATATATTCACAAATCGCTTCCGGAACTACCATGATAGTCGGTTTGGAACAGCGTACGTCTGTCTGGCCAGTTGTGTCATTTGACTTTCAGTTTGAAACAAGTAAGTCTTGTGCACGTATTAGTAGCAGATTACATGCTTTCATGAAATAATTGATCGTATGATATCAACAATCAAATGACCATTAAGAATACACGGAAGCACTGTGCAGATGATTCATCCTTGTTGGTAATCGTCAGCAATGCATAACCACCGCGTCCGAACTGGAATGCGAAGCCGGGAAGAACGATTTTAAACCATTACGCTACCGGGCAGGATCTCAAAGGCTAACTGGAGTGCGATGCATATGCACTGCTGATGATTCCTAACAGCAACGAAACATTAGTGCAATGCTTTCATGGTTTCTTAATGGCCATTGGTCATAATATCATGATATCACACGATGAATTATTTCACAAGTCTTGCACGACATCTGAAGCCACCTATTCCAGTGAAAATGTGAAAAGGTTTTCCAACTACGCCAATAAATTAGTACCTTATAACATGTATCGGTGAACGAAAACTTGGCCTCTTGTCCGCGAGAGGGTAAATTTTATTTGTACCTAACGATTGGCGCTCGGATGAATAGTGCTGTGCACAAACAGACTGCATTGAGGTATGCCAAGCAGACACAAGCAGAATCAAACTTTATCTTGTTATTTACTCGTAATCGTGAAAACAAACATATAACGCTCCAGAAATGTTTGAGAGATAAACGCACGGGAAGGCAAGAACCTGATATGCAGCTGAGATGGTTACATGTGACCTAATTTTGTCAAGTTAGATGGTCTACCGATAAATCAATGGGCTAAACGGATCAATGTACTAATCATGTTTTTGTGTGTAGGCCATGACGAGAGGACTTGGACGCAGTCTGGAGCAAAATGCGCTCGACGATTCACGTGTTCCCAAGTTAGGATTTCATTTCATAATTTTACACTAAGGGATAAGATTTTCGTTTACCGGCTTGTAGTTTGTACTTGTTCAAGCCAACTATAACTGAATAGCATCTTAACAGGATCTCTGATCGTTTTCAATAGGATAACAAACGTAGAACTGCATTTAATAGAATTTTGGCACGTGCCATCTGTTGACCTGTAGCTTTGCGAAATGGACATTCCGCATTTGACATTCAGTCGCGTAACTGGCACCTCAAAATCAGATTTTGATCGCAACTACTGTCAATGTTGAAAGTAGCCTAATGCCATGGCAGTCGGGAAAACCGATTGCGACTATATGTACCGCAGCGGTGATTAAGTAAAAAGCTGCACCGCTCATACAGCCGAAATATCGATTGGAACATGAATTTCGAACGTGGAATCCAAAATCACCATCCACCCAGCGACCCATGAGTTTCAGTTTCCTGACTCTCAACTAAAGTTCTACACTCTGTGCTGTGTAAACCCCACAGAATTGCTTACATTTATTGTTATTCATTGTTGAGCTCCGGTTGAACCGAGGTACTGCCACGATTATTTGAATTGCGCACATCCCCAAGGTAAATAAGCTCTTATTTGTCTTGATTCATTTGAATTTGAATTTCTAGTGGCTTAATAGCATTGTGCTAAAAACATTTTCGATTCTGATCCACTTCAACTGGTGTCAATGTTTTTGCATTGCTGTGGCTGGCTTTGGAGTTGTGTACAACTTCAGCGTCATATTCATGACTTATTTCAACTGAACCTAAACAAGGGTGACCCGATGAGTTCAAAATGTTGAAATTTGTTAAAATTCGGGCATTTGAAATCGGTCATTTAAAAAATTACTTGAGTACAACTAAACTTTTGGAGTTCTTTAGCTGTCACACGACTCGCTGGACTACTGGCTTTAGCGATCCTGGCGACCGACATGTGCACGAATAAAGTTTATGGATTAGAAAATGAGCACACAATAACATGCAACTCATTTTTGAAAATAAAAAAGGCTGCACTTCATCCACCTTTCCTTCAAGGGAATCATTACCCTATTTTACAACGGAGACCTAATTGCGCAGTTTGAGAATCCTCGGCGAGTTGGTTTGCTCACCAAGGATACATCCGAAGATTCTCTCTCCAGTCTGAATAAAACGTAGGATGATTAAAGACGCGCGTTTCGTCTTGAAGCGCTACCCAATGGTAGTGGCTTTGGTTTCGGATTCGTTTGATGCTGTCACCGTTCTTGCGTGAACACGGATGATGACAAATTGTCGTTTTCTTGGTGCACGGTTTGTTTTTCTTCCTCCCAAAACCTGTAGACAGTTGGACAACATAAATCATCAGAAAATCAAATATTTCACAATGGAAACAGACTATTTAATCTTTCATGAAATAATTCACCATGTGATATCATCACTCAACTCACCATAAAGAAACCATGGAAGCACTGTACAGCTGTTTCATCCTTGTTAGGAATCATCAGCAGTGCATATCCACCGCACCCGAACTGGGACGCGAACCCGAACAAGGACGAACGATTCTGAGTCGAATGTCTTAGCCATTATGCCACCGAGTGATGATATCACATGGTGAATTATTTCATGTAAACATTCAATCTCCTACTACTAAAATGTATCAAGTAATCAAG
>LUCM01003544.1:0-22900 GCA_008360955.1 Fasciolopsis buskii | reverse complement strand
CGACCCTTGCGAGATCTAGTGTCTTTGATGAAGGCTAGATCTAGGACCACGGGCGAAATCTGCTGGCAAATGCACAGCCTGCTTAATTTGACCCCACTGTTCTTCTACATTGTTGCTCGTCGGAGTTCTTGGTTCTTCGGATAGTTTCTGCTCGTAGCTGTTGCGAACAGCCGAATCATACAGGCGTTCGAAGGCCAATTTGGGCTGCGGTCTGTGCTGATCTCTCTTCAAGGATCGGTTTAGCTGGCCGCACACTACAGTATTTAGACCGATGGTTGCAGCTGCGATTTCATGGATGGTGTCTCTTTTATTCCCCAACGGAGCCTCAGAGATTAGGATTATTGCTGGATGGAGATGCCGAGATATATGCCTTAGTGGCGTGACTGCCTTATGGCCTATTCATCCAACTTATCCCACTTAAAGGTAACCGGAAACAATCAAAAAATTGCAAAATGTTTACGGTGAAAACGTGTGAAAAACAACCGGTTTATTATGACATTTTCCCCTTGTTCTTTCAGCGTCTGCGAAGTTCTATTCACGTGGTGCGTTGGCACCATGCTTGCTCTCGAGCCGGTGTATTACATTCATATGCACATATAAAGATATATATATATACGATTGAATCTTCACTCTTTTTTATATAAACATGTAACCGTGTGGAAAAGGTAGCGGTCAGTGAGGCTTGCCTTGCTTTTTAACGCTGAACGATGATGAATTTTACGATTCCCCATATACAGGACCTCACTTCGTCGTTGTTGTCCCTGCAGGTAACATGGCCTCGAAATCCGCCTTCCAGATGTTGGATGTTGGGAGAGCTTATAGAAGAGGTGAGGATACTCGATCCTAACGACGGAGTGGTCGCTTGAACAAAGAGGTGGTAGGTGGTCAATGGGCTCAACATCCGACGATCGAGGTGATAGGAACAGATCGGACATTGATTCCCGAAACAAGAAAATACTCGTGAGTCCCCGAACATGTTAGCGGAGGTCTAGTTCAGTGACAAGCTCGAAAGATTCCCTGAAAAACCGCTCAGCTCCTGAGAAACATATGATCTCCGACCAGTCCACATGAGGCGCTTTGAAGTCATCCAGCATCAGGCAGTGGCCGTCGCACGCCCAGCTGCACAATACATCCAAGAAGTCATGAGGATTAGCACCAGGGGGCCGATAGCCGATACTAATTGCCTCGAAGTTGCTGCTGAATAATTTGAGCCAGCACCATGACTTCGCCGTACCCTTGCGGATCGACAAAGCAGCGCACGTGGGAGACTGTGATCCACTCTCGGACAGACAACAACACTACCACCTTGTCTAGGGTCGGCCCGGTCAGTTCGGAAATCTGTGTATACGGGCATGGAAACTCCCGAATCGCGCGTATCATAAGTGAGCCTAGTCTCAGAGAAAGACGACAGCTCTTGCAGTGCCAGTGCTTCCAACTTGTCTCGCGTGTTCAGGATACCACGAACGTTGGTCGAGATAGCCGCAGCGGAACCCCGAGACCGTGAGGGCCTCGTCAACAACAAACGCCACACAGCGGGAAATATACCGGGCAGGTGAGCGGGACAGCAACCAACAGGGCACTACACCAGATGCAGGACAGCTTCCCCCGGGCCGAAAAATCCCACATGCATACGTCTACCCTGCCGTTCTGACGACGTTCATATGGTTCAGCAAGAGCCTGGTTGAGCTTCGCTCCAACCGGAACGTTGAGATCTTGAATTCAGAACACGTGGCGATTCTCATTTTAGTCTTTACAACCACTAGAACACCGACTTGGTCTCTTCCGAAGATCCTGACGGAACGCTAGAATCTGCCCTTTGCCTAGCGTTAAGGGCTTCATCACGAGAATCCCCCGATCTAGGTCTTCTTCATCCACCATGAAAAGTTTAGTCAATGTGCTCTGCAGCACAGCTACATTATGGTTCAGACGTGTCTGAGCCGTCATCTGAGCGGGCTCGGTGACATTTAAAACCACAATGTACCGCTTCTTGAAGGGGACTGGGCATGAAATCGACGTTGCTGCAGATGGGCCAATTACCTCGGTAATTACTCATGCGTCTGGGGGCCGCTTGGATCTCGGAAACCAAGAGAGGCCTTGTTTGCTTGTCGTTAATGATGACGTCCGCAGTTCAGAATGATGCGCAGACCTCGGTGAACGACAAGGACCATGACTCCAGTGGGACAAGTGGCAGTTCCATATCGGTGTTAATTTCTGGAACGGCTGACTGAGCCAGATCACCAGCGCTGTCGTCGTTCAGAGCTCCTAGGAACGGATCTTTTTCGTCGTCGCTTGTTCCGATAGTCGGCCGCTACGACCAACGTCGTCCCGGAGTCAGGAAACACGTTAGGGACAGCCCGTCGGAGTGGCAACTGAAGGCAGACCCGAAGTTTAAACATGCACCGCAGATGGGACACTCATAGAGGAGTGACATAAATGCGCCAAACTGCAGCCACATACAGACTTTAGATTTAAGGGCCCTTAGAGTTGATGGAGTTAAGGACCTCTACATTTATCGATGAGCAGACCGAGTGAATCCACTTATCACAAATAACGCACTGCAGGAGTTTGACGAAAAGATCAACAGTATTCCTGTACCACACAGAACCAGACAATCAGAACACATAATGTTCATTAGATCCATAGAGATGAGACGTAGGACACAAAATATCAACTCGGCGTTGATAAACGCACCCGGTGTAGCGCAGACCTGTACCCAGTACCAGTTCCAGTTTCAGTTATATTACTTGACTATAAGGCCAAGTGCCTGATCGTCCAGGTTCTTGCAAAGGGAGCTCCTGGAATCAGACGATGCTTCGACAGCAAGAGGGCGGACAGCCTCTTTAGTTCATACGGTGAAAGTGCGAACCTTCAGGGGGGAAGTTAATGAGATGCTTTCATTTCAACCGTTTTCTGAGCCTCAAAATTCACATACTGCCCTCTCCAGACACAACTAATCCTATACTATCTAGTCTCGCTTTGAATTCGCGCAGTGCTCCCACCTCGGGCACTTCTTCTGATGGCTTTTTCCAGCCACTCACCACTCGTACGGCAACCGATTTGCTTCTCAACCAGGTAGTAACATGCTCTCGCATAATCGCTTTGCCGTTCCCTCTTTGTGTTTCGTTCCCCTCGTCTGAACTAGGGCTCACGGTACTCCTTATCTCAGCCAGGCCCTTAAATATCTTTGAGGCTTGTATTAAGTCACCCTTTTCTTTGCGATCTCCCAGGGAATACAAGCCAAGCCAGCTCAGCCTCTGCCCATATCTCATGTGCCTCAGAAGTACCAAACGACGTGTGTGATCACACTGAGCCTGTTCCAACACTTCTCTTCCTCTTACCAAAATACGGTCTTTATGCCTGGACACAGTATTCCAAGTGCGTTCGAACAAATGCCTTGAACACCGGTAGAAGAACCTTGGGCCTCCCAGATCCTACAGTCATTACAAATTGGCATAAGGCATACGATGCATTCTTGGCCGCCTGCCGACGTTGTAGACTAGGTTTAAAGTCCGTAACCACTACTATCCCGAAGTCCCTTGCTTGGTTCGTTTGCTCCAATGCCAACTGATGCCCAGGTGGCCCTATGTGGCGAGGGGAATTCGATTCTCCTCCCATGAACCGCTGGGACTTATTCGACGGAAGATCCCATCTCACCAACCGCTGGTAAACTTTATCCAGATCCATCCGATTAGCCTTTTTGTTTGCTATCCCTAATAGTTTCATGTTGTCACCAAACAAGAGACGGATTTTCCAACCCGCTGTCTGTCGCTAACATAAATCTTGAAGGGCACTGACCCTCAGGCAGGCCCCTGAAGCACCCGCTGTATAAAACCCAATTGTTTTGGCTTTGTGCTATCCAGTTGTCTGCCTGAGCCTCCACCTGGAAATTTTTAACTTTCTGATGAAAGAGCATGAGGTTCAAGGAATTAAAGGCCTGACTTCGTTAGGCCACTGAAGTAGGGGATTTTTGGAAATCGTGTGGCGTTTTTATGTAAGCGAGGTGTGCTTGGCCCATTCACTTCTTGATGCATTGCGCGGGCCAACGGCAAAACCAAATATACTCCGGGTCTTGTGCCGTATTTTGCCTGAGATGTCTCACACGTTCGGTTCTTGCCATCCGGTTTCCGCTACGGTGAAAGAAAAAGCATTCACCTCGCTCTCAAGGGGGTAGGCCACTGCCTAAGCGTCCGCCTTGTGCAAAGCAGCAGCAAAGCACCCATTCCGTACACATATACAAGAGGAATGAAAAAGCAACTAATGCCGAGAAAGTAGTGGGAAAGGCTGACATACCAAGGAGGGGTACTGCATTTTCCTAATTAGAGGACTCGATGCTTGCTTAAAAATTCATCATACAGTGCAACTTCATAATCAGAGTTTATAGACGTTAATTTCTCGTTAAGTTCACTTCTTCCGAGTGGATGTGCAGGTGCAAAGTATTTCGCGCTTATAAGCGCTGTGTTATAGACGCCAAGATGTGTAACCTTAGGTAAAATAGGAGCAGTGTCTGTGGTTATAATAGTAATCCGGTAATGCTGCTAATGGAGCGCATATTTTCAGCAACTATTATTAAAAGCGCGCTTGCGTAGTTGGTACAACACTGACTGACTTTGAAGAGAGAGGCTTCGCTGAAAGTTGCATCGTAAATCATGTAAAGGCGTTTTGTCAAGGCTGTTACTGAGGCAATTCATTCACATCATTTAATTTTAGCCCATAAAACCTTAGGTTCTATGGACTATGGGCTCTTCCTGCCTATCTCGGATGCCCAGTGACGACCCGTCCCCTAAGCCGGAAGGCGAGACTTTCTCCGACACACACCCCAATCGTACACTGATGACCCTGCCCCAGAGAACCCAAGGGAGACTGTGGACGTCAAATCGGAATTATAACAAAGGAAAGTGGAAATCCCGGAGTTTCAGTAGGAAAAAGCACAAATTAAAGATGAGGTCACGTCCTAAAATGCCTGGTCTTTCAGTTCCTGCCAATGGTGAGCAGAAGCAAACAGGCTTGTGGAATGTCGAAACAGCAAGTAGTCGATGCTGCAAAGATATTATACGATACACAAACGCACCGAAAGCATAATTCCATGGGGTAAATATACTAGCCCAACCCCTCCTCAAGTTGTATGTGCACAGACGTTCAATCGCCTCAACATTCCCCCATCCAAGGCCGGTGCACAAGGCTAAAAAGGAAACACGAACCTTTTAAAAAGGGGCTTATATTGCAGATTGACAATCCAACCCTTGTGGGGCAAATTATCTACGCGAAATAGCTGGCGATAGATAGCATCGGAGTGGACAATCCATTCCGCCTTCGACTGCCGGAGCGAAAACTGAATGAATACCGTCCCCAGCAAAGGCTCGAAATTAAGTGCCCTCTCTTTTGCCGTGATAACCCATTTTGGCGAATTAACGTCGCACATTTAGCAATAGACCCGGCGAGGAAAGGCCAAAGGCATAGGCAAAGCCAACCAAGAGTACGCGGCGCATGACGAGCAACATTTACAGGAAATCCATTGTCCCATATTTAGCGTGTATTTTGACAATCCGTGAACGGGTTTTAGGCGAATTTTTGAGCAATATATCATAATATGTTATGATTATTCCTCGACGAGATTTTGAATTTTTTGCGAGGTGATGAGTGCAGTGGTTTTTGTTTTATTTTTACCCTTAAATTTTTCGGCTGAAATACGACACCACTTATTCAATAAAGTTCGGTGCCGTTATCACACGTATGATGGCGCACTCTGTCTCCCTAGCAGTTGACACGGATTGCACGGTAACAAACCGCAAAACATTTATTACATTTCGCAACCTCTACTGAGAAAATGGGCGATCTCTCTTCTAAATTTTCTTTCAAACGTAGCTGACTCAAGCTGTTGGTACACAGTTAAAAACTCACTTATTTTCTTTCCCCTAATGTCCCATTTCCTCAATCAGCTCTTATTTAAGGTAATGCTGCTTTGCTTAACTGTTAGCCTTGGACTTGTACCCATGCCAACTAAAACCACAAGTCCTGAAGCCACAAACGGGGAACTTGTTTGTACTTACTTGGCGATCTTCCGAAATGTTTCGCAATAATCCTCGTCCATCTTCGTCGCAACTGGGTGACTTCATGCTCAGTGTAACCGGTTTGTCAAAGTACCGAATTTACCAGACGCACGAGCCTTGATCCTGATGAAGTCAATCAGCGATTCACAAGACGATTTGCCCCGAAATAGACTTACCGCCCTCCGGAGGGCACCATGAAGTCTTGGGGCAAAGCGAAGTCCAATTTGATGCGCTATTCACGAGTTAGAAAATATGTACGCAGCAAACATACCTTTGACAGTGGGTCTCAGTCAATATCGGTCCAAATAGTAATCAAAAGATACGACATAAATGTGCGTACAAAGCAAATGATGGACGAAAGGTACTAAATAGAAGACACTTGTCCCGTGCTTCGTGCAAATACGGTAGATATCACTAGCTTGTTCAGGCCTTGCAAATTCGCTCTCAGGTGCGACGGCCAAAACTGACTGTAAACGAAAGAAAAGTCTACAGTCGACCAACGTGAACTACATAACGAAAAGTGGTTGTATAATACAAGCTTCCCCAGGTCAGGTGGCCCTCGACTGCCACAAATGTCCGTTAATTAGTCTTAACTAGAAATCACTGCGAAAAAACGGTGAAAAACCAAGAAGAAGACAGACCATGACCAAAGCGAAGCGAGTTAAGCAGAGAAAATGCCACATCAATAGAAGAACCAGCAAAGAAGTGAAAGGAATCTTTAAACAATAAATTTTTTGTGCTTGTACCGCGAAACACCCCCGGTGGGCCTGAACCAACATGCTTCATAATGATACAACCACAAGATCTTTTGAAGTAATTAAATCATTCCATTTTTGAAACTTAAAGCTCTGGCGTTTTGTACTGAGTCAATTTACTATTACTTTATGTGGGCCTTAAATCTGAGTATTTGGGAAAGATCCACTGGCCCCTGTCCTTCGTTTGCAACGCCCATCAGATAATTTGATTTCAATTAATCCGAGTCCTTACTTGGATTCTGCCTCGCAAACGTAATATTGCGCGCGGGCGGCGCACAGTATGCAAAAAATACATTTAGCCCCTGATGCTCTTTACAAGAGAGTCAAGCCAGCAACATTTGGATTCAAGGAAATCCAGATTGCATTACGCCATCAACAGTCATGGTTTTGAGGCTAAGAACACTATGTGTCCTTCTTCCGCCGCTCCTCTTTCTGAACGATCTAATTTACTGTTTGAGAAGAATTTTGCATATGCTTGACTACCAGGCGAGGTTCAACACCCAGAACTACGTCAAGTCGTGGGTCGCATTGTCTCCTGCACCGGAAACGCCAGATTGACCGGCCACTACTTGGAACCGCAACTCTCCTGAGACTTGGTTTTCACATGGCGGGCAGGCTGGGTTCCAGGTGATGGCACTCTCCCTTTTGTAATTCTCATCTTTTTCTCAGGATCGTGACAGCGTTTTGTTAGTTTTTTCCTAAATATTCATTTCCCCCCATTTTTGGATCCTCATTTCAAAAGAGCACCACAAATTTCTAGGGCAAACACGTGATGCCATCCCTTACACATCCCAAGTTGGAACTGACAGCAACCAATCTTTAGAGCGCCAGCGCCTTAGCACGTCGCCAAGACAAAAAGCCCAACTCGCCCACCCGTTAGCCATAGCGAACACTTGGGTATTCAACTTGTGTGGGCGAATCAGGTGGCCACGTGCACAAAAAATAAGCAGAACCCCACATGTTCGGTACCAAGAGCAGTGTCCCACTAAGCCATCGTCGGCTAAATTTCACCCGTGGGCCCTGACGATGCCAGGTTCAGTCGGAAGCAACAAGCAACAAAGAAATGTGAAAAATACCGGGTATGCACATTGAATATCGGAAATTATTTTATTGTATTAACTAAAAGGGTCTGCGGGGTGAAAATTAACCATGATCACCCACCAGCCAACGTAACGTACACATTTTTCACGGAACCATTACACTGGTTATGCGAACCAGAACTTCAATGATCAAACCGTCTTCAGTTGACAGAACTTCACCGGTTACCCTTGTCGGCCACCGATTCCTATGGACACTTACTGAAATCAACATAACCACATTACCAGGTTTCCGGCTTCTTTTGGCTTCCTGCCACTAGTGCCTCTCCCAAAACAATGCTGCTTGTTCATCTCTCCAAATTTTCCCAACGATACTATCCAGAAAATGAATTCCCCTAAAGGAAGACACGATTGGGGAAGCTCAATGTGATCCGAATTCATAAAGTTGCTTCCCAGCCAGAGGCCTCAACGCTTCAGAGTCCGCTGCCGCTAGCACCAAAAGAAAGCCGTTCAATATCTTTTAAACCCCAACTAAGAAGATCAACGATTGTTTCGTCCATTTTCCATTGACTCTGGGAAACGGCTCGCTGAAAACTTCGAACAGACCAAATCATTCTTTCTCAGCCTCCATCTCAATACATTCACTTTAGAGGACCAAAATCCCACCGTACCTTATATTCCAATGAGAGCTTTCTTTTTTTGCTGCTATAAATTGTGGATGCAAAGGGAAAGGTAGTTAGAAGCGCCCATGAAGTCATTCCTGTCATCGCCCGTAATTATCTTTTGCCTTAAACCCTGCTCCACACACATATTACGAGGCTGCGTGAGATCATCATCCGACATAGGGTGCGTGGCTTCAGTGTGAACCACTTAGATAATTTTGCAGGTAAACAAACACCCGTAACATACTTCCCTAGATCTGCAAAAGCCATTGGATGTGAACCTGAAACTCCCTCATCTAAAAAGGCAAGCGCATGTCCAGTAGACTTGACCCACCCACCGAAAAACAGTGTTATCTGCCGTGTGCATGAGTTCGCGAATCCTCTTCCACATATGTGGCCAAGATCCACAGCTTTATGGACAACAGATAGGCCGTGTGGAACCCGGACACGCCTCCTGAAAAAAGGCTAGTATGGGACTCACTCCAGTAAGATATCCCAATTAGTGTTGACGTCTGATGATCAGCTGCGTGACGACATGCGCAATGAATAGTATTGCCGGTCCCAAATGCAACGCCATGTCAGGGTTTACCATAGAGGGGATAGCCAAATACAGTCTGAAAGTGAAGAATCAATGAAGTCCTTTTAATAAGGTAATCCAGGGGAAAACCAAGCGATACCGTTCTACGACCGAATCCGTGTGTCCTCTAAACGTAGATCTGATGATTATCAGTTCTAGTCGCATCAATTTCGCGGGTGAATTGTATTACAACGAATAAAAGGTCTATAAACTTAAATGATCCTCAAAATAGATTGTTTTCGTCGCTATGGTGCCAAAGCGTCCTCGATGTATACCGGGAGAGTGTCCCAGATTGACACCCGTTGAAACTCAAAGGGTAAAAACGACTTTCTTTTTGCCAATTGTGTGATTACGGACGGGAATATTTGGGATGTATCATATTTGATGTGGTACAAAACTACTGCAGAGCTCGAAAGGACCTTGACGGTTCCGCCGCCATCACTGCGGCCTTTACTTCCAGCCTGGGAATAGTAGCAGACTTTGGTGTTGGGACTTTAAACTCAGCCTCGAACTTAGCACTTTGAGTTGACACCCGTACTCAGTCAAGTGTACGCAAAGGATCCACATCCCATTTCAGAGGCGTCGCAAAAGACATACAGTTTCACTCACCTAGACGCTTCTTCCGTCACCCTGGCCTACCAATTTGGTGTCCGAACGTGAATTTTCTATTCCAGGAACACCAGGCATTGGCACATCTAGCTAGCATTTCGTCTCTAAAGAGCATATTTCAGCCTGGAAATTGCTTCCACAAATAAAGTTACCGGAAGTAAGTAGTTACTTATCCATCCGAGGGGATAACAAATAGACAACAGATGCGTTATTAAGGTCCTCAGCATATACGAAGGGCCTTTAAAGATTAAATGATAATCGGGTGCATCTTGCTCAACATTTCACAGCAGAACTAAAGTGCAGCAAGCGGGAAACGTCGGAAACCTCATGGATTTCATTTGCGGATTTCCTGCAGTACGAGAATTTCTAAAAAAACATGACTTCGATGTTGTTTATCCTTATGGCTAAACAAAAAGTCTCTTGTCTTACAGGTCAAATGCATCCAAAGACCAGAAACGAGACCGTGCCGAGTGGACGGACTACAAACGCTAAATCCAGCGATGGAGTCAAGAACTATCCCAACCTCATCCGCAATTTCAGGACCAGTGACCGCGTGATGCCAACGATACCATAACAGAGCCCCTTAAACCATTGATAGGGCCGATTTCATGTATATTCCTCAAGACAACTAGCAACGAAAGAGGCACACTTCACTTCAAGTTCGTTCTCTCGAGTCAGCCTTTTTCCTTAGCAAAGACAAACTGCTGAAGACGCAGGTTAGGATATACTTATCTCTCCAAAGTAAGGCTACGCTAACGATGTTAATAATGTGTATTTTTTTCAACATACGAGAGGCATGCGCAAGGCAAGATCCAAATTGTGCAAGGAGGGCATATTACAGATAAGGAAAAAAGAAACCGGACATGCAATACAATGTTTTTGTTCTCAAAATCATAACAAGCAATGTGATTTGCTGGGCCCCAGATTTGGAGTTTTTGATCAAAGCTAGGCAATGATTCGTCAAGGTTTTTCGGTGGCTGACTACCAGCCCTGCACTGCAAGTAATACATTGCTTGAACGCATCAAAGGTGCATATTGCGGGCGAGAACTTTGGCTGGAAGGCAATGGCTATCGCCGCCAGTTGGCCGGAATCTTAAAAAATCAAAGGATTTATATAGTGAAGAGGATCAATATGGATGTGATAACGGGATGAAGATGAGCCAAAACCAAACTAGACATCATATAAGGTAGCTTAAAACGCGAAAAATCTGTCCGTTGAGCAAAGGAAACTGTCACACGGGATGGGAGCTTCAGGAGCACCGGTTGCCTGGAGCACCGGTCCATTGCCAAATTTTGCAGACCAGAATAGAAGTTGATGAGAAATGACGGTCTTCAGCTGTTTTCGAATGCCGAGATGCATTTTAAACGTCAGCTCATATCAAATGCCATTAAAATTACTTCCCCGTGCGTCCGTTTCTTACGGTTTCCGCAAAAGAACTTTGGGAAGGAGCAAGAGGAGACCAGTAAAAAATGGTTCATGTGAACGTAGGAGCTAGAGTGCTGTTTTCTACAACAGTGCTAGTGGGTCGGGTTGACCGATTGCTGGCCACCAAACACCGTTGGGTGTAAAAATAGGTGGTGTAATCCACCAACCTATCTACACCCGCCCACCTCTGCAGCCGAGCTGCCCGCCCGATGTGCGCCGGCCAAAGCGGTGGACATGACCGCGCCCCGCACTACTGTGGTAATGTCGGTGTACCCGTGGTATGGAGGAAAGAATTCAAATACGGTGTGGGTAGGGCAAGGAAGACATCGTTTTTCCAGGATTGGATAATCTCAGGCGAGCCAAATCCGCTTTCTCCAGAGCATGGGCAGTGTTTGCATCCAAGCAAAAATCTGCGGCCTGAAACAGAAAGAAAAAGACAGAGGGCTTTCTGGCTTAGCTGCCAGCTGCGGATTAAGAGGCGATCTATCTAAGCGATGGCTCACAAAAGGGAGTTAGTAGAGCGTATAGTGCAGTACGATATACGGGTGTGGTGGCCGACTATGTGAGCATGTATAGATAGACGAGCAGGCTAATCTAGTTTGTGAATGGTCTGCGATATAAATAAAAAGAAATTAACCCGTATTTGCTGGAAGGGACAGTGAGCAATTGCTGTAGATTTAAAAAACAAATGGGCTAGAAAAGACAAATGCACTGGAAGCTGACTAAATTCACTGCGTAGAATTCATGGATTATATTTAATCTCCAGGATACCATTCCTTCGAAGCACGAGATATGGTCGATTGATGATGGAACTTAAGAAGTGAGAATGATAATGAATGTTTATTTTCGGAGACGGTGGCCGAGTAGGGTTGCCACACCGTTTTGGCGACGATTTGGAACCAGTTAGGTTAGTGGATGGAAGATAGTTGTCAGTGTGCAAATTTATATGCAGTTAGAACGACAAAGCTTGTGGATTTGAATCCAGATTATTAAACCATAGATATCGCTTTTGCAGACACAAGAAACAGCAAGGTGCATCTGACGTGGAATGGCATGTAACTCAGTAGCATGCGCTGATTTAGGAGCTCAGTTTGAAGTTGGGAGTGAGAGGGACGATGTGGTACGTAACACATTTTTTTATAGAAATGACACAAAATGAAATCAAAATGGAATACATGCGATGCATAAAACTTAAGAAGTAGAAATTAGTACTATGGTGATGGAGAAGATAGAACTTCAACAGCGTCTAAAATGCGGAGGGAGATATCGATGAGGAATCAGAAAAAAAGCACTCAAGAGGTCGTCGTAGTTTTTGTTTTCCATGTGATGATATGAATAACGGGATATACTTCCTTTTTCGCAATGAACAAAATGGCGATATCAATGCATTTTCAGCGTTTTTCGAAGCGGTATTCCTTTCCTATTTACCGATAACATCAAAATCGTTTACACCCTCCAACCTGAGGCTCTGGGCCCTGTTGTCGCTGAAATAACACAACATCCAATGCTCCTCAACATTTGGGCCATCGGATGGACAATGAAGTTCCCAGCCAAAAAATGCTGCGTCCTGCGCTACAAGTGCACCTTATCCAAAAAGGAGCCTAAAACTGGAACTCAAATCGTTCATATCAGCCGCAAGCTTCGGGACTTGGGTCTAAGCTACGCATACAGCTTCAACTTTTCGGAAAATGCACTTACTCAAGCTGCGAAAGCCAATAATAAAGTCCGGCCACAACAGCGAGCATTTCAGCTGAATTATAGTACACCAAACCTTTTCAAACACATGTCAGACCAATTTTATTTTATTGCTCCTTATTCTGCTCCAGCATTAGACAGTGCAACAGACTTGCAATCAAAAACGTGCATTTGCGAAGCGGCTCGTAGGCATTTCATGAAACCCATGTTAAAAGGAACGACTTACAGTGCTGAATCATGAGTCTCTGTGGCAAAGGCAAACTTAACATTCTTCAATAGTCTCATCAACCGCAGAAGTTGTATTTCAACCCCTCAATTCAGAAATCAAACTCGATGCTCCTTTCAAAACACTAAACTCGTCGTCACAACCGAAATAGTAAAAGCAAGCATTAGACAAGTACTTAATCGTTAAATCTTCTTCCATATGAAATTTATTTCCTTAGGAGTTGCGTCTCATATAATTGTCTAACATTGCCCTCAACAACGAAGTCTGCAGGCTACTGCATGTACCAACTCCATTTCTCAATGGCTCGGGCGTGCGGAGTTGGCAAATGAAATAATTCCCTTCTGTAAACACTTGCACCTGAGGCTCATAGAAAATCGATAGAGAGGTAGTATATATGTCTTGATTTTCGTGAGGCTGGCCCATGGCAGGACAAAATTTATACAAACATGGCGCATGAGAAAACGGAAAACAAAAGCCAAACATGAAAGTGAGTTGTTTGTGTGCTCCCATGATCAGAAACTGCAATGAGATGGGCTAGGCAAAGGTTTTCCATTTTTAAAGCAAAGATGGATAATCCTTCGTCTAAACTTTCTAGAGCTGCTCATCCATCGTGCACTGCTTTGTTCCAAGTTTAAGTGCATCAAAAGTGTGTATTTCAGACCCAACATTTAGCTGGAAAGCGATGGTGGACGTCGCCATATGGCCGGGTTCCTCAGAGATCGACAGGAGCATGTGCTGAAGACGAAGATCAACATGGATGTGATAACGGCGTGGAGATTGGTCGAAACCAGACTGGACGTCTTCCGAGATAGATAGGCGAGTAGTAGCTAACAACATTAAAAGTCAATATAATGCTGAAGATGAAGCGGCGGGAAACATTCAAGGTCGTACCAAAGTACTTAAGGGACGAAATTATATGAAGAATCGCAGACAGGGAAAGAATGGAACTCACAAGAATGACGACTGGGCTTAGGCGAATGACAGCGGATTGTGATGTGTGACGGGAGGGACAGCGCCTGCGGCGAAACAAGGATTCATTCCCCCGGATCGCTTGTTTAACCCAAATTTCACCGTCTAACGCGGTCGCCATTTGCGCGCTGTTTACGCCCGCTCCGCCCGCAGGCTTCTAACGCTTCCGACTGTCTCCTCGTTATGCTGGTCGAGTGCGAAGGTTGTCGGTACTACAATCGTGCAGAGCCTAGTAAGTGTGACGCACGAGTGGTCACAACTGTTAAGGGCAGGCAAAAATAATATGAGATTCGCGTTAAGACACTCGGTCTTACAAAGGTGGACAAAGAGGCAATGCGTATTAAGACGTTTGGCTGACGGATTCTAGACTTCCTCGGATTGGGATTAGGTTTACGAGAATGGGTAGTGATCCTACTCCCGGGAAGCAGGCCCAAGGTTGGGGATAGAGTCTCTTAGGCCCTATAAGGTTGCTCATACGAGTATTCGGAGTTTGCCTTAAAGAGGGAAACGCTACGATGGTTCGTGTGAGCGGGTACACACTGGGGTAGTACAGAAGTAAGTCGGGTTTGGGTAGGCGTGGTGGGTTTACAGCCCACGAGACCTAGAAGTCAACCTGTTCGACTTTGAGGTAACGGGAATTTCGCCTCCGGATGTTAAGGACATAGGAGGCCACAGTGCATGATTGGGCTGCCGGAGTGACCTTTTTGAGGAGCCGGCTGGTATACTGGGGCCAATAATGAGGAAATGGGTTAAGTTGTCAGATCTATGGGTGAAGATAGCTTGAGGTAATACCCGGTGAGTGTCTTTTACTCGGGCGTTGTGTACGAGAGGGTAAAATGGCCGTATCCAAATCTACCGCAGGTGACTGTGCCGCGAGAGTCTCAGGAGTCTCAGGAAAAGATGATTACAATCTCTTACGGGAATCAAAAACGGGTAAATGGGCGGGTTTTGGGCGTGCGGACATGCGTGTGCCACAGGATTTATTTTCGATCCCCGAAATACGTCACTTTTGCTGGGGCATTTTGTCGGTTATTATTGCAACGTTTGTAAATGAGGTGTTTTAAGGCAACGATCTGAAAATTGTTGGTAAACTTTTTTGTCGCGAATCTTTCTGAAAATGGAAAGTAAGAGACAATTATGGCGATGCGACTTCTTTAATGTAATAGAGTGCACTTAGGATGAGCCATGTCACAAGCGTTAAGAATGCTTGGCTCCGCCACTTATGTGGGCAGGCTATTAGGGATATTAAACACAACAGCGATTTTACCTTCTGCTGTATGCTTTTGAGCTTCCGTGGTGGTTAAGTTCAAGTAGCAACATTTGGCTATTAAGCTTTCAAAAGTGGGGGAGTTTGAATGCTCTGTGACACCGATCACTGGGGATAGACGCAAAACCATCTTCCAGTGACTGAACTTCCTCCATTAAGTTTGCTATCATTTGCCCAAAGTCGGAAGTATTTTGCGCGCCATCTGGCATAGTTCCACGATTGCTGCAGAATATGGGCTGCGTTCATCTGGGTGTTCCGCGTTTTTACCGCTTGCTTCCCAGTGCTGGACACCTATTTATCAAGGTGGATGCCTTCCTTGTCTAGCAGTGCCGTCGACCTGTTCACGATTGTCTTTCGTGTGTCCGCTTCGTTGAAATAACCGAGGCATTCGTCAACACAGAAATTACTGGGAGTGCTATCCATTTTGGCCCATATAGATGGCTCTGCCCGTACTGCCGCTGTCCTTGAGGTGCAAAATTTGCACGAAAGGACAATAATTAAATTGATCGTCATCCTTAACTTCACTGCTGGTTCGTCAATGTGCTTATCAGCCTACCAGAAGAAAAGCGATATAAGCACCTGTTCGGCTCCTGCAACTACAGCATATCTCTTATGTCAACATACATGGCAACCTTGTCTACGCAAAAACGACAGAACCTTGACCAGTGTTGCATTCCAATCTGGTTTTTACATTGTCCGATCATTGAGCGGTTTTCCCTGAATCTTTATGGAGCAGTCTAACACTACGCAAGATCCTTCGGGTTTTTTTACGGTTTAGCACACAATGGTGGGACAAATGCGAATTCATTTGTGAGGATACTCTTTCTACGCACGTACATTATCCCCTCGGAGTATCGATAAAATCTTTGTAGCGCCCATCCCCTGGTATTTGCGATGCATTCGGCCTGAAAACGCCACGGGAGTAGCGCCTCAAATCGAACTAGTAGAATTACTGTCTCCCTTTCCAGGGTCTCCTTGCGCTATTGCCATTTCTCAATCCACTGAGGAGAGCATCTTCTGCATCACGAAATTCTTCGTATTATGGGCGGTTCAGTTGTTTCTCAATACTTTTCCTCCTACGGCGACGCAGCTGGCCAGGCCCCAGTGTATTGTGACAGGTGCGGATGATGCCATCCAACATGTGCCTCACGTACAGCTCGGGCCTGTGGCCCAGGTGATCTAGGACTAAAACGCAGTTCCGCATCGTTATCATCAAGCCCGGCATTTTGTAGGCGTCTCCACTATTGCGATTGGCCCCGGGCATTACGCATTCAGTCAGAGTTGGGGCAAATTTGAAAGGTCTTTCGAAAAAGTCACTTAGTGTCTTTTCACCACAGCGGATTACCGGGCGTCATCCAGCGTGGAGCCCCCTTAATAGCGCTCTTCGTTCACCTTCGAAAATCGTGTGCAAGGTGCAACTAACCCTGACCCAGGTCTAATATCTTGCATTGAGTAAATTTTTCTAACAACTTCATGAACTTCTAGTACTGCCCGAGGCACCGGCAGAACATGGACAGCTGCAAACTGTGTAACCCGGCCGGTATCCTAGCCAGAGTACCAAGGAAATTAACCACTGTCTGTTCTATGCTATTTTTTCGATCGCTGTCCACAGAAATCGCTTCACCTCCGTGCCTCCTTGCTATCTCAGCTCCCTCTACGTACCATTTAGTTGCTGCTAACTGTACCTCTGATTTTGCAAACCTACGCTTATAAACATCGGTTGCCTTAAAAGTACTACCGCCGGAAAACGAAACGGCAACAACAGGAATAACAGATCTAACGACTTAAAGGAATCAAAGAGATCCAAAATTTCGCGAGACGCTTTCCGGGTCTTTTCTCGACCGTGCTACACAAGTGCTTCCTTTCTGGGCATTTTGAAATTTCTCCTTGTTCAAACCTATCAATTTTAGTGCTGTAAACAGGGCTCTAGCTTTGTGCACTGAGAGTTAAATCCCAAATTAAAAACATCATTGGTCATAAAATTAGTGTATAATTTCCAGCAAAGCTTAAATGTCTTGTCACAAGGGATCAATAGGAGGGCATATTTCACGGCACGGAAAAATGCACATGCACGGGTTCAAAGTAATCGTGGTCTGTTGCATAGTCTATAGTACATCCTTCGGCTCGTAATCCGTTTTCTGCCAAGCCATGAATTTTCAATTTTCGATATAAGTGGACAGCCAGGTAATTGGCGAACCGCTTTCTCAGTAAAGGCAGCTTTACAGTTCGGGTGGGGTACTGAAAATCGGATTAGAAGCACCACTGCGCAGTACCCCAAGTATTTGTGTCTGTATCACTTCTGTTCTATTTGCTCATGTCTTTCAAAAAGAAACTGGTTAACCCATGGCTGATCCTTGCAGTTAACAGGTGGTCGGCTCTATGTGGTCCATCACAAAATATTTGCGTGTGCAGACTATGACACCAATAGGCCCTCTCATTTGTGCATCAGAAGCCAAGGAGTTTGGGTTATCGCCACTTATAACTCAGTTTTTTATGGGATGTTAGGTGGCGGCCAACAAGTTCAGAGTGATGCTGAGCAAACTTCGTAAGGAAATATCGTGCAATCGAAGGCATGTTTATGAACTTGCACAAAATACTACTGCGTATCCTCCTCGAGTACTGCGTAAAATCTCGGGTCACACACTACCACCCGGATATGGACTGTATGGTGAAGATGTAATGCCAGACAACGAGAATGGTGGCTGGGAAGCAGGAAAAGAGTTATGTACTAAGACGTCACTACCTGGGTGGGTAAACATTCCTTGTATGTGTTCCTGTGTACAATGGGTAGTTATGCGAATGCATTCGGGCATGACATCGGTCAAGAAACTTGGCTTTTCAGAAAACAAAGAACTCCAAATCCCGGGTGGTGCTGGAAGCCAAGGTAATTCGCCGACAACACGCCGATAAGGACTCTTCTTTGCCGGTTGCAGTCAGTTCTGTCCTGTGCAGACTCAATTAAGCTGAACTGAAGCCCCGCATGCATCTGTTCCTTTCATCATGCCTACCGCCTAAGTTGTTTGGTTCTGCAAATAGTAATGTTTTTTGTGTTTTATTTTTCACTTTTTTGTTAATGAATCAAAAATGTACATCAATTTTCAGGAAGGGGGCCGCGGCAAACAGAGGGTTGCCATGTGGGTCAATTAACCGGCGTTCAGAGGATATTGATTTTTAAACTTACTGGGCCTCGATCCATACTCTTTCTTCCTTGGTTCGATGTTTTCATGTCGGTCGCCCACTCTCTTCGAAGGTCGCTGTCACATTGCATGCTGCATATTGAAGCGGGTCGCGCGCATTCAAATCACTGCGGTGCGTGTGTTCCGTGCTCCGGGGCGGTCCTGGTATGTCTAATCGGTTTATAAATTTCCGTTGTTACATTTTGATGGACTGTTGTAGTATGTAATTCTAGTAGCTGGGGGAGTCGATTTAAACCTACTTCTCCTTAACCAGCACGTCAACAGATGAAATACGAACTGCACACCGAGTTGTTCCAACGTCGTTCGTTGGTCTTTACTCCCTGTTTGCGAACAGAAATTTTCTAATCATGTCAACGTTGTTTTCATTGGTTCCTTGTGGTCCTCGTTCTGTGGTGCCGCGCCGGTTTACCAAGTAGCAGTTTGTTTTCGACTTGATCCTGTGCAAATCATCTTTCGCCGCATTTGACGGCAATGAGTTCAGGAGCTCGGGTATTATTCTGTATAAGCGGTGGATCACTAGTAAGTATTCGATTCCTGCTCATTGATGATATGCGTGGTATGTCCGGCTGGGTTCAAGGGGTGAAATCTGCACCCGCAGCTGCAGTCCCATTTCTCGGAGATTTCACTATAAACTGCCACACGTACGGCAGTCCGCCTTAGAAAACAGCCTGTTAAGGTGTAGTCACCCTCCTAACAAAAACCCTATAACTGCAAATAGCGTCTCGCTACACGTTCGGCTGCATTTTGGAGCCGTGCAGTAGAAGAAAGCGAACTATCCGAATCCTAGTCGTGGGTGCAAGAGGTAATGTAAAACGCCACGACGGCAGCTTTAGAAACCCGTCTAGGTGAGCGATAAACAGCGTCTAGCGTGCTCCAAGTAGTAGCACAACCGTCGATATGGGCGTTGCTCTCAGATCACGCACGATCGTTTATCTAAAATAAGGAACCCCGGAAAGCATAGCTGCATGTTGCGCATCTTCTGATGATTCATCGCTGACTACCATGAGTCTGATTGGATTACTTGGTCGCTCCCTAGTTCCACACCATCCGCGTAGATCAAACGCCTTAGAAACAAGCAGTGGTAGCTCCAGGATAGCCTTTCAGGATTTCAGCTTCACGACTGATTGGTGTTGTGGAACCTTGGCGGACACCTGGTAAAGTCAACGTGAGTAGTAAGTCTTCATCGAGTTTTCGCCATTCCTGGACAAAAGGATGTCCATTGCCTCGGGTTACCTGTTCAGCTCCGCATTGATGCCACTTGAGCCAATTCTTTCGGTAGCTTCATATGCTTTCCACCCGGCAGTGGTAAATATAATGCGATTGCTCCATTTACCGGGGAAAAGGTGATCTTTCGTTGTTGGTACCACAGCCAGGGTTGGTGGCGGTGCAGGCCAGACCTAAGGCCTGGCATCGTGCAAACAATGCTTTTCCAGAGCGAGTCAGCAAGAGAATTGTCCTTCAGCGTGAACTTCTGGATGTGCTATAGTTCTTTTGAATAGGCGTGCAGGTGTTTTGACAGATGGACTTCACAGCCAAACAAGCTTCGTATGGTATATTTCGGGTAAGTTTGAGATCCATGCCAAGATTCCTAATTACGCTGTACCTGACGTTCCCTTCTCCGTCAGGGTAGTACCGTTCATTCAAGTTTTTGTAGCCACAAACCTTGCATCGACATTTTCTGTTTTTCGTTGAGTGGCTGAACTCCCTGAAAGTCTTCCAAAACCCAGTGAGTTGCACAAACAGTAGATTCCATACTTCATCGGTTGTCACGCTGGATAATCAGGACCGCATTATCCATTGCATCGGGCAGGGTGGGTAGTGAAAAGCATGTGCTCAACTAAATTAGACAACAAGTTGCCCTAGTTAGAACTCTTGTAACTTGTAAAATAGATATACGTTGTGTCCGAAATATTTATAGGTCTCATCTCACCAGATCACTTCTTAGTCTGAAAACGGCCTCATCTCGCTTCGCTCGTCCGGTAGTCCGCTTTTAAATACTATTGGGATCGCTTTGAGCATGTGAGTCGACTGTGTGGTTAGTCAACAGTGTGTAGGTCGGTTAAAGGGTTCCTTACTTATCAATAACATCCGTATTTATTCGTCGTATTTGTTTTTGAGCCCACTGATGGCAACTTCCCTGAGTTCTCTCAGGGGCTATTGCGATTACTCGGAGTTGTGCTTTCGGCAAATGCTGTGGTCGTTGCTGATTTTAATATGAAATTGATTACTTAACGGAGACGGAATGGCATGCTGCGAATGTATTTTCTTTCCCAGCTGATCTCACGGACAAAAAGATCGTCTCATACAGATGTGTTCCGTCTACAGACTTTCTGATGGACACCAGTTTTTGTCGTAAAAAGCGTCATCAATTTACCTGGCGCCCTCCTTGGACTTCACAGCGTTGAACCCAGAGTGATCACATTGTTATCGGCCACTGATGTGGATCAATCAAGAATCGTCTAACATGATTTGGTCCATGCCTGCTTTGGTTCGCCCTTAGTCTGTGGTCACGCGTCCTGCATGGCTGACTAGACGATAATTGCCGACTTCAGTTACAATCGGATCTTTCAATGCCGTTGTCGCCACTGGGAGCAGATAAAAATGTCTTGCACTCAGCGGGAACCGTCATGCTGGACTTTAGGTCATGTAAACCCCAGAAACGATGAATATCGTCAATTTCAGTTGCTCTTTCGGATGCTTGCGGATCCGTTCCTAGGATGCGACATGCAATGAAACGCGTAAATTCCTGAGAGACCAGCTGATCAGGAGCCTGAGGAATGCCCGCGGGTAGTGGCGGAGTGGGGAATGTGGGAAAATGGGAACGGCTGGAGCTAACGAAAATCGTCGCAACCTTTGCTGAGTGATTAGGAACTGGTCTACGGAAGCCGAGCTCAAGCGAGGTCGTTAAGGGATCCGATGGCACATTGGTTCACTCAGGAGCCCGTTGGCCAGAACACTAGAGAGCAGTTTAGTTGGCCCACGGGCACAGTGAACTTTGAAGTTCTGCCTACAAGTGAGCCAATACGGGTAGATACTAGTCCTCCGTCCGAATTAAAGGTAATCAAATGAGTTTTCTGAAAAGATATGAGGCATTCTGATCAGGTGGGCCGTCCTAGTTCGTCGTCAACGATGGTGGTGGAGTGTTAACGTGGACTTGATTTGGACAAGGAGAAACTCCTCATCATCCTGTACAGCGTTAAACAGCGGGGCAAACCCCATTGACCGTTGCTTTTTTCTCACAGTTGCATGGTTCAGTCAAAAGAATATACGACTGGAACAGGAAGTGGATCCACCTAGGGAAGAGATTACTGAGGACTGGTGTGAGTCGGCGAGTTTACCAATCTAGAATAAAGGTAATCGATCCTCATGTAAAACCACACTGATTGGTCGGGTAAGCAGTGTATCCCAACTCCTCGTGAGGATTGTCTTCCGCCGGTTATCTATTGCTCGTGAAAGGTATGTGCGTGAGAACCAGTCCTGCTTCCTTCCCGCTTGGGATTGCACTGGCCAAATTTTCACTGCGACAAGACTTAAAACAGGCACGTGTTCCGTACACCCACGACCTCTGCCCTTCCTGATTTCAAAGTGACGTTCGACTCAGTCGACCGTACAATTCTGTGGCGCCACCTCTCACTAAAAGGTGTACTAGAAAAATTCATTTCACTTATTCAATCCGTATATGTGAACAGCCGAAGCCGAGTTCTTGCTTGAGATGACGTCATTCGAAGTTACCATAAAAAGTGATGTTCATCAAGGTTACACCCTTTCACCTTTCCTACTTAACTTCCCCATTGTGATGGGTACAAAGACAAACTTATCCTCCTGTGACAATAGTTTCATTGATATTTGTTCAGATAGAACCCTTTCTAACTGGGAATATGCGTTAGACGTTGTGTACTGAATAAAGACCTACGTAAGTTGTAAGTTCTCAGTCGTTTGATAGTGTTGACAATTTTTGTTGCTTTTCGGACCTTCGGAGTGTAAAATGCTTCGGAAAAATGGAATGGCTCGAAGTCGGACCTTGTTTTTGCAAGGAAACAACGTAGCGCGGTGTGCTTGTCCGAATATGCGAACCATGCACAGCGTGCACTAGACACTCAAGGGTTATAACCCCGTTTCAGCATGTGGTTTGCAACTTCAAAGTGTAAAAAACTGTTACATGTCTGGACGACAGTAGTCCCAAACTTGATACTAGATGAGGAGCAGCTAACGATTGTGGACCATTTCACTTATCTTGGCAGCTGCGTGTCTGAAGATGATAGCTCCGCAGTGGAGGTAACTACGCGTATATCGAAGGCTCGAACGGCTCACGCTGAACTGAAACACTTGTGGCGTCGCCTTGATATTTCACTGAAGTTGAAAGGTCGTGTGTAGTGTGCCGCAGTGCGCTCAGTTCTGTTGTTGAATGGCCACGAGACATGGAGTATGCGTGT
>LUCM01003540.1:0-59009 GCA_008360955.1 Fasciolopsis buskii | reverse complement strand
AGTCGTTAAAACGAGTGGAAGAATAATTGATCCAAGTAAATGGGCTTCCACTCAGCTATGTTCTGCTGCCTTGCTATCAGGTTCTTGTTAGAACCAAAGGCTTTAGTTGAGAACCCTAATCGTTCTTGTGCTTATCGGCTAGACTCCCTAGCAGTACCCGTCCATCACGCTTACAAATAACTCCACACTGCATCGGTCGTCGCGCAGGATAATCAGGACCGCGCTGCTCATTGCATCGAGCGCAGTGGGGATGGGTATTGATAATTATGCTGTTGCCCAGAGTTCTCTCTCTTTTAATCAACCTGACTCTTCTGTCTCCGACCCAATCTGTTTGCCCCTTCTGCCTACCCATAGTGTCCCAACTGATAACATGCCCGATACTCGTAACGGTTCATCGTCAAATAGTGTAGTAGGTGGTTTCCAGTCTATTAGCTCAAATTTTCTCACACCACGTCAGCCTCAGAATCACAGTCCGTTGAGTGTACACAGTCTAATGCAAACCGACCAACGAGGGTATTCCGCTCTGACAATGGACTCACTTTCGAGTGATATTTGCCTCGTCAGTGAAACATGAATTCCGGATCTTATTTGAGTAATTCAGCTATTTGCGCAAAATGTCTCGTCAGTATATTTCCTGCACACATCAATAGACGTAGCAGCTCAAGCTGTGGGTCAACGTGGTGTAGGTTTATTCTTGAGTGAGAAGGCTGAGGTAGCCCTTTTAGACTGTATCTCAGTCAGCAGTCGCTTGTTTGCCATGAGACTGCAGGGATCGGTGGGTGTCCGATAGGATAGTAGTGTTAAGCGTAATTCATTTGTTATCTCGGCATACGCTCCAATAGACTGCAGTACTTACATTTAGAAAGATGAGTTTTATGATGATCTTGTCACTCTTGTTCGGAAGAGCAAACGCCCTGACATTGTGGTGATAGCAGCTGATTTTATTACACAAATTGGGTAGCCGAGTTTATCGGGAGCAGTTTTAGGTTGGCGAAGTGCTGTGCCATTTTTTTCATGATAACTTGTTCGATGAGCGCATTCCGTTAGCATAGGGTGATTTACGGATTATGGCCATTTTCAAGAAGGGTACACAGAGTGGCTGCAGCAATCATGTTGGGATTAGTTCAATTCCAATAGTTACCAAGGTGTTAGCATCGATAATCCTGCGCCGTTTGACACCGAATCGCGAGAGTAATATCCGCGAACAACAGACCGGATTTCGGCCAGGTCGAGGTTGCATCGACCAGATATTTACTCTCCGACAGGTACTGGAAAAGCAACATGCGCACCACCCCCTACGGGCATAGTCTTCCTCGACTTGAAAGGTGCATTCGATTCCGTGGATCGACCAGCACTATTCAGTGCTCTCCACCGGAAGGGTATCCTAACGAAGTTCGTGATCCTGTTGCAGGCATTGCACTCGCATACCTACGGTCGCGTGACGGTTTACGATGAAATATCAAGCTCAAGTGAAACCATCATCATATCCTTCAATCTGTTTCTCTTTACAAATTATGCCGATGTTTAATGTTCCCGCTTCCACTGAAATGTAGACTTCCACGAAATCCCACTCATGATAATGCAATAATACACGTCTATACATGACAACACAACAATCAGCCATTCCAAACAGATAGCAAGATAGAGACCTTACAAATGATTAGAGCACCGTCACCATAAGCACCGGTAAACATTTCAACAGCGGGGTGAGCCATACTGATCGGTCTCTTTCCCAGGGAATGGAAGAAGCCATGTTGGGGCCAACAGATGACGTGGCATTGTGGACTGCGAAAATGCACAACGATCGTAGGTTGAGTAGGTGTTTCACGTCTTTGTGGTTGGGGTCCGAAAGACTCGTCGACTTGCTGGCTGGAGACACTCAAGGATATGACAGTGAACCGTGAACAGTGACCATCGTGCTGTCATTTTCTATCGAATCATAATGATTGAAAACAGGTGCGTTTGTACAGTTAGACTGTGTTTCGTGTGTTGGCTGCAGCGGCAGCTTAACTTTCCCGCCTTTGTAGGTCCACTCCTTGTTCCTCTTGGATATTTGCTCATATTATTGTGATATACAATTCTGGAGAGAAGGCATCCGCCAGTAAATTTTGCCCTGCCGTTTAACTCTGAAAGACATAGGTGATGTCCTTTTTCTTCTGCTCATCTGTGTTCCATTGAACGTCGGAAATTCCATTCTTCTCGATACCCAATGACATACAGTTCATCGGCATTTGAATGCTGTAACTCCGAAAGTATTCTGCTGGCTAACAAAAACCAAGTGTCCGTTGACGAATATCCATAAGGCTTCCTGACCTTCCACTGAATATTCAACGGCGGCTCTTATGAACAACCCCGCTTTGCACCAATTTCTACAAACAGTACACTTTCGGGATTCCAGGATATTTATGCGCGTGTTCAACTCCTGGGCTCCCAATCTTGTCCGGGATAGGCTAATCTCATAAAGTGCCGAGGAGCGACCTCATCTTTACGTTGAAGCTACTGCGAGGACTGTCAAACACAGCTGTCCCATTTTTCATCCACGATGAAAACTGGTCCTTATTTAGGGTACAACCTGAAGGTTAAGAAAGTCCGTGGCCCTGAAAATCATCAGATTGATACTCCCTCAAACAGAACCAACCGCCCGGGGGAAGTGTTATCTGCTCCGTTTGAGTCTTGTTTTGTAAGACATGGCCGCGGTTTCCCAAACCTATCTGTAGTAGTTCGCCTCTTCCTATAGTGCTTGCTCTTATTACGCAAAATACAGTGCCACACTGCATTTCCTTCAGCTATGCACCTTTCTGTTATTCCCAATACATTATTGGTTTCCGAATGTAGAATAGCTACCATTGCTCCTTTCCATTTGCAGTCCGTACCTTGCTTTGGCCTTCATCCTTTGAGCTCCTGAATTTTCTATTCCAGAGGTGACCCTCAGATATCTTCCGAAGTTAACACACAATCGCTTGAAAAGGCAATTAGCAGTCGATGTGCGATAGGATACTGAATTTCATCCGTGTAAGAGCCTGGAATTTAGCTTCTGGCTTAAGTCGCAGTTACGGCTTAAGTCCTGTGACCCAACGTAACCTGAATTTTCGGCATTCAGTTCAATTCAGCGTGTGCAGCACGAAAATTTAGCTTTCAGCCACTCAAGCGAGCAGATTGGAGTATTGTCGGCCGGTGTCCGTAGCTTTTAATTCTGCGTATGGTTGTTTGTTTCTTAGAGACAAAGCATGAAGTGCAGCATAAGATCAAACAAATAGATTTTGCGCCCACACTTGAAACCTACTGTTCCGGTTATGGGTATACCAACGACAAACAGGCATCCAGAGCCTTCTTAAATCCATCAGCATGACATTAACACTTTCTGGCGATGATTTTCATAGTGGAACCACCCTATCAGTGAAGAACCCCGCTCTCATTTGAAGCCCTGTGTGATTGTGTCGCTGTTCGCCTCCTACGGCAACAGACCGATCTGGTGCATCTTTTTGTCTGTTTCAGACCAACCATATTGCAGTAGGCTATCGTTTGCGTGGTTCTCTCCAAAAATATAGATCATACTGGACCAAGTACGTCAAACGGGACCATGCGTTAGTTTTAATGCGATTTTTCCTACAGCTGAACGGCCATCGACGCAGGCCACAAATCCGATTGGCCGTCGACCGTCTGTTTGATTCGGCTGTTTACAACAGCTACGAACAGAAACTGTTCGAGGAACTAAGAAATGCGACCAGTAGCAATGTAGACGATCAGTGGGATCAAATTAAGCAGGCGATGTATTTGGCATCCGGTTTCGCACGTGGTCCTAGATCTAGAGTTCATCAAAGACGCTGGATCCTGCAAAGATTGCTGGGTCTAATCAAGCAAGAACGCCAGCTCTCCAACTGCAAGGAAATGAATAAGATGCGTGGACATTTGCAACATCTGTTTGCGATAAGCCTTAAGAATGACTGTGAAAAACGTTGGGTTAACTTACTCGATGATTTGGAAATAGTGTTGTCTTCAGGTTACTGCCAAAGATTGTTTAGATTCAGCAGGCCGCCTTGTGGAGGGCAGTTTGCCTTTCGCAGTTGGATTGCTGGAGTTAGAAATCTACAGTTCATATTTCGCCGTTGGCAGCCTCGACTTTTAGTGATGTAGTAGAATGCTGATCACAATCGCATCCAATTTATCAGGTTCTGAAGTTTTGCCGTCGTTATCTAAGAAGGCATGAACCATCATTCTTGTTGCCTCAGCATTTGAATCTGCCACTCTGTAGGTTATCGCTAACAGTTCGGACATGAACTTAGTTCCAGGCTTGCAGGTTCCGGAAGCACCAAGTAACCTAGAAGGGAAATCAGCTGCTTATGGAAAATTTTGCGTCGTCTCATAGTGGTCCCATTTAGTCGCTACCAGTTTCCCCCGTATTCGGAGACTTTTAGAGAATCATGAACGATTTACATTTTGAAGGCCCCCTTTCGATTGTATCTAACTGGCATATTACATGAGGACATATTTTAGGCTTTCACGGCCCATTTGCCTAGCATCCTTTGTGGCCCGTGGACTTGGTAAGGAGCGGCGATTGCATGTCCATGAATCCCATCGGGATGGCAATTGAGAATGCCGTTAAAAGACAACCGCTGTACATTGTCAATATTTCAGAAATGAAACTACAATTTAACCACAATTGCGGAACCGTTATTCGCTCATTCGGCCCGCAGTTATGGCCACCGCTGGCTCACGTTATAAAGCCAATCTCTTCCCGGTGATGAATGTCCGAATGTTGTTTTTTGTGGCGTAAACCGGCGATTGTCGGTGATTTCGGGAAGCAAACAATCACGGGGACGACTAAATTGTTGAGAAAATGTACAAAGCTGGCGACGTTTGGTTGACCCCTTTTCTGGCATCCGTAGTGTGCGACGCTCCAGCTACTAAATATGGTTGGCGTCCCCACACTGTGTTAAAAGCGTCAGGTAGGCCGATTTTTGGTAGAAATCAGACAATGGTTGTACTTTTCGTGAAAAAGCAAAGAAGTTCTCACATTATTGTGAGTCTGTCGTTAACATTAACGCCATCTCAGTATACCATATGTACTTGGATCTTTCGTACACGACGAAATATATTATTGAAATTTGAGCGCATGGGCCACAAGTTAGCAATAACCATTTAAGTCCCCGGTCAGCTGATACACGTTGCAGGTGTGCCGCTGCGCACGGCTGAGGACAGTCCTCCAAAAATAACCTTTTGTCTCATGAGAGCTATACCATGGAAATGACCTTGCTGCCGGATTTCATGCACATTTTGCTGTTTAAAGTTGATTTGTTTGCACTGAAGCCCTACTTCGACACTTTGATTTGGGTCTCGCGTAAACCACGGGCTAAGCTCTGCATAGAGAAATCGGCTCACCTTTTGAGTCATCGTATCCGCTTATTCTTGGCTTGATTTTGCTTGTATATTGATTAACTTCATAATCTATAATTGCAAAATTTACAAATCAGGATATGTTGAAACGCCCTCCAATGGATTCTCTTTCTAACTGAAAATTTCCCGCCGTCCAACTGTGCGCAGCGGAAGCCTGTCGCCAGTTTCCAGGTTGTATTGCACCTTTGTATTCTCCTGCCATCGGCAGCTTCCTGGGAACTGTTGCCGTTCTTCGGTCGAACACCGCGTTTTATACTTTACTTGCGATTATTAGCTTTAAACTTTGGTACGCCGCATCGCGTGTGAGTTGGTGCTTTGGTTCTTTTTACTATATCAGGTTGTCATTCTAGCATAGGTAGAATCGTCTCAGAGAACGAAATTTGCTGAAGTTTTCGAATGTAAAATTTTGACTTGCCATGTGCCTAAACATTTTGTCGGTGTCTTGTTTAAGCTTAGATTTTGAGATTTTCAGCTCTGACCCGAAACAAACCCAAGAACCGTTACACTACAAAGCCCGCATTCTTTTGTTCAGCCTATTTGCTTTCAGGAGTAGACTTATATATTGGCCTGTCTACTCGTTTTTCTATTGCGCACTTCCATTCATCTGGGCACGGTTTTGCTTCTTTGCCAAACCGTGTGACTTGTTCCTTTTTGTTTTTGCTTCAATATCGTGGTTTTGTCACTGTATCCCGTCCTATTTTACGGCGCTTCACGTTACAGCGTTATACTCAGCCTGATAGTTTACATTTAAACTCATTCTACCAGACCTTATATTCGATAGTTTACTTCGACTATCGTCAAGAATTTCTTGCCTGATGCAGTAAATTATATCGGTACTCGCCGCATCCAAATTGGTCTTGTCAAGCTCACCTTTACTCACAAATGGAATATAAGTTTTCTAAAAACAGAGGAAAATTTGCCGAGCGAAAAACCCTCGATTGTAGCATCAATTCCTATTATGTTACTGAGCATACTTAGTTTGCTCACACGTCCAGCCCGGTGCCCGGTGAGACAAATTACTGTTTCCACAAGGAAAGCAAATTCCATTCATGAGTGGAGTCGTTCCACTGTTACTGGTTTCTTCTTTAGCCTGATCTAAGATGTCTACAAATAAAATTGTCCGTAAATCCCTTGCCACTCGCCCGGTTGTTTACCCAAGAAAATGGACCTGCCGGTACTTGAAAACAAGCTGCAATAGCGTCATGCACTGCTGGCATCAGCCCATGTTTTGGAACTCATAAGACCTATACGAAGTGGCGCACAAAAGCTGTCGACTTTGAGCAGATAGTAAGAAACCTACAGAAGAAACTTCAGTCACTGAAGGACACAACTATGAGTTTATCCCCTGTGATGAACGTCATGAAACATGCAATCGGCTTTGCCTTTTAAAACTTACCGTCCACGTGCCACTTTTTCAATTCAACCACCGTCGAAGTCTGAAAACTCACAGCAGCAGATGAAAACGATGTCGTTTTAGACGTTTTCTATTGTCTGCCCTAAAAATAGTGAAGTCCGCATTATAAGCGCTTGTGGAATCACTCATCACAAGTGCACTAGCGTCCGACTGAAGAAGAATCTGCGACGCAAAACTCACCTAGTTTTCTAGATTTTAGATTTACCCGAAGCTGTAGAGTTTAGCAGGAACCATTCGGCTGTTGTCAGAAGCATTCCAATAATAACATTGAAAATGATTACCACAAAAATGCCAAAGGAAAGGTAGGTTCTTCGCTGATTGGTAATGAGTCGTACGGCATACATGGGTTCAAAGCCCGAAACCCCCTCACTCACCCGGTCCCGAGCACTACAAGAGATTAGAAAGACCCCGTAGCACAGTGGCTTACGGTGGACCTTATTCGGAGCGTATAACTCTATCCTACCCAACCACAGAGCAGAAGGCCTCACCAAGTTTCACCTCAAGATCCCTCCAATCACTGATCTGGCGACGAAATCTCCTCCCTTATGATTATTTCGGAAATGTCAGCATATTGCTCGAAGGTGTTACTGAGACAGCTTTCTTATCCGCTTTAAGCCCTGCGGCCCCAACATCTGAAGACGAAATTCCTACTTCCAAAGACGAGGGTTTTAAACTCCTTAAGCCTCTTGCCTTCAAATCCACCACGCCTATCCAAGCCAGGTTTGCACAAGCACTGCCCAAAACCTCTCCTCTTGCATACAACACGTTGATACTTCTCTCCCCAAGCCCAAATCAAGCCACTTCCCAAGTGCCTGTATAGGGACCCACATGAGACCTCGAAGGCAGTATCACCCACTACGGCTCACTCTCCGGGGTAGAAACACTGCCCACTCCCCTAAACCCAATCATAGAGTCAGCCAGTCAAACGACCTATGACACGTTACCCCGGTGCCTACCTTCCCCCCAATTGACCTGACCTTTTATCACACCACTAACTGCCAATCCATATTCAGAACATACCAGCTCAAGCCGCCACCAGAGACCCAACCCCAAATACTTCTTCGGTTAGGTCAATCTAAAATTCCCTGACATTGACTTCTCGCCATTCAATTCGAGCCACTTGCCCACTACCCTTCATAACCGTCGACAACCGCTATACAAATACTGCCATTGCCTACGCGGGTCCGTCGTCTCCACTCGCTAGTCGCAAGAGAAGAGGAACGCTTCCAGTTACTCAGCCAATCGGGTTTACCTACCAGGCCCCTGCGTCTGGCATGCGAACACGCCTCAGGAGCCCGCAGCTACCAGCGGCTCACCGAATATTCCTCGATTCTCATTATCCGCAAATACCTAGTATATTGGCATTCTTCCTTGTCTCACAAACCTTTTCCATGCTGATGACCCCGAATTAACGGATATTTATCCCAAACTAAACATTTTTTCGGTAACCGCGGCCTCCAACCAGTAGATTAATCTTATGCTCCTGGGGCTGGATTGAAGATCGATGGAGTAAACTACCCTGGTCCGTGAATTAATCACCCATCAGATGAACTATTTAATTCATCTCACGGATCGCCTAAAATCCACTTCCAGCCATCATTTAACCAGGTGAAAACATTCAGCCGTGAGCATACGCGCTCACACTCAGAGGATGAGACAAACTTCCAAATAAGAGAAGTCAAAAGTGAAAGCTAAAACAGTACACGGCCGAATAAAGTTAAAAGTAATGATTCTGTCGATTCTTCGCTGACACGCAAAATGGTGAAGCGTTCAATATTTTTCCGTCACAACGAGACTAAACCTTGACTTGGTGTGACGGCTTGCGTGCCTCCATGATCAAACGAGCTATACAGGATGGCTTCTTTCAAGCCGAAGATCCAATCATGCCTGGAAGGTCAATGGGTAGAGGCCTGACAAAGAAGTGTACTGGTCCTCTAAGTTGGGGGTTGATCTGAGTTAGAGGCTCAATCGGAAAAACGAGTGGAAGACTAATTGATCCAAGCAGATGGGCGCCCACTCAGCTATACCCCGCTGCCTTGCGGTCAGGTTCTTGTTAGAACCAAAAGCTTTGGTTGAGAACCCTAATCGTTCTTGTGCTTATCGGCTGGACTCCCTAGCAGTACCCATCCAATATTCTCCATGAGTTACACGCCTACAAATAATTCTATACTACATCGGTCACGCACAGGATAATCAGGACTGCGCTGCTCATTGCATCGAGCGGAGTGGGGGTGGGTAGTGAGAAGTGGTATGCTACTTCTCCGAGTTCCCTCGCTTTTATTCAACCTGTCTCTTCTGTCTCCAACCCAATCTGTTTGCCCCTTCTGCCTACCCACAGTACCTACATTGATAACACGCCCGATACTCGTAACGGTTTATTGTCAGGTAGCGTTGTAGATGGTTTCCAGTCTGTTAGCTCCCATTTTCTCAAGCCTCGTCAGCCTCTGAATCTCGGTTTCTTCATTGTGTGCACTTTAATGCAGGCTGGCCAACAGGCATGTTTGGCTCTGACAGTGGACTCACTTGCGATTGATGTCTGCTGTGTGAGTGAAACACGAATTCAGGATTCGAGTAGAGTAATTCAGCTAACTGCGCCGAACGTCTCGTCAAGATATTTTCTTCGCAATTCAGGAGACGAAGCAGCTCAAGCTGTGGATCAACGTGGTGTAGGAATAGTGTTGAGTGAGAAGGCTGAAGCAGCCCTTTTGGATTGGATCCCGGTCAACAGTCGCTTGTGTGCCATGAGAATGCAGGGATCAGTCGGCGTCCAAAAGGATGGTAGTGTTAAGCGTAGCTTATATGTTATCTCGGCATACGCTCCAACAGACTGCAGCACTGATATGAAGAAAGACGAGTTTTACGATAACTTCGTCACTCTTGTTCGGAAGAGCAAACGCTCTGACATTGTAGTGGTAGCAGGTGACTTAAATGCACAAGTTGGAAAACTTAGTGCATCGGAGTCCTGTTTAGGCTGGCGATGCTTCCTGCCTGCACAGCGAACAGACAACGGAGAAAGACTTCTCCAATTCTGTGCAGATAATCATTTATTCCCATCTAGTACGAATATCTGACACAGTTCGCGTCGCAATGCAACAAGGCGCACTGGCTCGACAGGTACTTTGAGTCAAATTGACCATATTGCAGCTGAATGGCCATCGACGCAAGCCACAAATCCGATTGGCTGTGGACCGATTGTCTGATTCGGCTGTTCGCAACAGCTACGAACAGAAACTGTTCGACGAACTAAGAATTGCTACCGGTAGCAGTGTGGACGATCAGTGGGATCAAATTAAGCAGGCGATGCATTTGGCATCCCGTTTCGCACGTGGTCCTAGATCCAGCGTTCATCAAAAACACTGGATCTCTCAAGCGTCGCCAAGTCTAGTGAAGCAAAAACGCGAGCTGCCTAACTGCAAGGAAATGAATAAGATGCGTCGGCAGTTGCAGCCTCAGTTGACCATAAGCCTTAGGAATGACCGCGAAAACTGGTGGGTTAAGGTAGCCGAAGAGATGGAAGTGGCGTCCGCTTCAGGCAACAGTCAAAGACTGTTTAAGCTTATATGCGACAGCGGTGGGCGGCGAACTTCGGTTAGTGAAGTCGTGTGCGATAAAAATGGAGAGCTGATCCATGGTAGACAGGAAAGACTAGACCGTTGGCCAGAACATTTCAAGGATCAATTTAGCTGGCCATACGCTATCGTATCTAGTCCGACGTCTGGAGCTGTGAATCCTTGGGAGGTGTCACTTGATCCCCCAACGGAAGTGGAAGTGCAGTCGAATATTCGGCTTCTGAAGAGGGGAAAAGCTGCCGGTCCCGACGACCTTCCCCCAGTTCTTTTCAAATTGGATGGAGAAAAGCTGATGAAATCACTTACCTCCTTGCTTCATGATATTTGGAACGAGGAGCGTATCCCGCTATCGTGGGGTGAGTCACTGATTATAACCATCTTCAACAAGGGTACACGGAGTAACTGCAGCAATCATCGTGGGATTAGTTTAATTCCGATAGTTACTAAGGTATTAGCTTCGATAATCCTGCGCCGTTTGACACCGATTCGCGAGAGTAATATCCGCGAACAACAGGCCGGATTTCGGCCAGGTCGAGGTTGTCTCGACCAGATCTTCACTCTTCGTCAGATACACGAAACGCGCCACACACACTGCCGCACTACGAAGTTTATGAACCTGTTGCGAGCATTGTACTCGAAAACCTATGGTCGCGTGAGGGTATACAGTGATCTGTCACGCTCTTTCGAAACGACTAGTGGCGTCCGACAAGGGTGTCCCATCTCTCCATTCTTGTTCAACTCCGTCATGTTCGAGGTGATAGAAGATGCTTAAGGAGGTCTCCCGGATGTAGGATTCGAACTGGGAAATCGAGGAAAGCTATGCGACCTGGATTACGCAGACGACGTCGTATGCCTGTTTGAGTCTGCGGACCATGCACAACGGGCACTAGATAGACTGTCGAGATCGGTTGCTCGGTTCGGCATGTGCTTAGCACCTTCAAAAGTGCAAGGTACTGTCACAGGACTGGACGACAGCAGCGCCGAACTTGATACTGGATGGAGAGGAAATAACAATGGTGGACCGTTTTACCTACCTTGGTAGCTGCGTGTCTAACGATGGTAGTTCGGGAATGGAGGTAAGTATGCGTATATCCAAGGCTCGTGCAGCTTACGCTGGATTGAAGCACTTGTGGCGTCGGCCTGATATTTCACTGAAGTTGAAAGGTCGTGTGTACTGTGTTGCAGTGCGCTCAGTTCTGTTGTACAGTTCCGAGACGTGGAATATGCGTGTGGGCGATGTTCGTCAGTTGGAGGTTTTCGACAACCGATGTTTACGTAGTATGGCCAGGATTGGATGGAGTGACCGGGTGAGTAATATTGAGGTAAGGAATCTGGTATTGGGTGCCACTTCTGAGAATAGCTTGTTTCAGCGTATGAAACTTAGTAGACTACGCTGGTTGGGTCACGTGTTGCGTATGACGAACACTCGTCTGCCATACCGTACCTTATTTTGTGTTCTTCCCAATGAATGGAAGAATCCATGTGGAGGTGGTCAGATGGCGTGGCAACGTGGAATGATAAAATGTACAGCGAAGTTAGGTAAAGTAGGTGTCTCACGCCTTTGTGGTTGGGGTCCGAAAGACTCGTCGACTTGCTTGCTGGAGACACTCAAGGATATGATAGTGAACCGTGAACAGTGGCGATCGTGCTGTCGTTTTCTATCGAGTCAGAATGATTGAAAACAGGTGCATTTGTACAGTTAGACTGTGTTTCGTGTGTTGGCTGCAGCGGCAGCTTACCTTTTCCCGCCTTTGTAGGTCCACTCCTTGTTCCCGTTGGATATTCACTCTTTTTATACAAACGTTTAACTCTGGGGAAGGCAGCGGTCGGTGAGGCTTGCCTTGCTGTCTAATGCTGAACATTGATGATGATGATTCGCTGTTTTACTCAAGGCTAGTTTTGTAATAGAACAATTACGATATGTTTTCTTTTTTCTTCCCTCTGAATAACTGTTTGTGCTATTAGCCGAGACCTGACTGAGGATGACACTTCAGACGATGCAGTTGCCATCGATGGAGATCAGTCATTTGGAAAACGCCCCCGTCGCAGCGTCGTTGCCTACTTCGTGCGTGCCCGGAATTCATTGCCCGCCTAATTGTGCCAATACCCTCAGTGAAACTGCATCCGGGATGCCATATGGCTTGGCGCTGACACTGATAACAAAAACCTGATGGAATGCGTGTATCTCCTACCAGGCAGTTGTCAGAACGATTTTCTAGACATTACCGAACTTATTAACTACTTTTCCATCTTACTAGGTCCCTGAATCTCGGCGGGAGGCTTCAGTCCCCCGAACATTTGGTGGGCCACCTTTGATGCTGCTAGCTGGTTGCTTTCTTTTGTAGTAGGAAGGAAGAATGAAGGATTTAACCGATCTGACAAGAAACCGAAATATCGTAAACCCAATTTTTGCGGTCAGCTTAACACACGTTCACACAACTATTGAACGCGATCTCTCTGGACGTGATCACATGACCGTCAGCTGTACCTTCCGACTGACTTTCCAAAGCAAAATCCCATCCTCAAACTCTAGGTTTTTCTTTAAAACAAATCGCGACCACCTGCCAACTTTGCTCCGCAGCTGTTTTTGGGATTCCTTCCTATAAAAGGAGGCAGATGTGGCACTTGACAAGTTTTATTCATTCCCGTACGAATGCCTTCGTAGTATCACACCGGCAGAGACTCAGTCGGTGAACACTAAAATCACCAGCCTTGCCCGATTATGCTGTAAAGTCAACAAGCAGTAGCAAAAGTTTCTTGGAACCAGGGACGATTATTTTTTCTACAAATCAAACGACTGTCAGGGCAGTAAGACTCCCATAGGGAAAGGCAAGAACTGCGTGATCCCAACCAGTCCAACCCACAGACAACCCTGGAGCAAATAACTACATTAAAAACCAGCCACACCAGGCATTCAGTTACTCCTATCCAATAACATACCTACCAAAAAACTTATCTCGACAACCATCAAGGAATTGCTACCCCATTTGGTAACTTTTTCCCTCCCACCTATAGCCTGAAAGTAATATTCCAACTAGATATCGACCATACATGACCTCGGAAACATTCACAATAGTATCCTTCTTACCGAAGGAGACTGCCCCGTTGGCGGAAAAAGCGTATCAGTTGCCACCCCGGACCACAGTCGTTAACTGAAGCTGCTGTCACGCTAGGTGGAGGATATTTCAATATCATCGGTAAATTTATCCAATCTTTCTGTCCAATGTGGCACTTTCCCGTCCCAGCAGTAAACGTCTATCACATTCGGCATAACTGAGAAAGGGCAGGCCACTTGATCCAGCCAATTATCAACCGATCAGTTACATCCTCACTGCCTCCAGAACCACGCAGCGTTTGATTAAAAAATAGCTCATGAGGAATATTAGGGAAACTAGGCACGTTAACGCGGCTGAATGTGATATTTTGCAAAGAAACTCCTGCACTACGCATATGATTAACGGCTAAACGCAATCATAATGGCAGCTGAATCCGGAACGTCGGTGGAAGCACTCATTTTGAACCTGACAAAATCCTTTTACGGAGAATATCGTCGTAGGCTGATAAACAAGATCAAATCCTACGGGATGCCCGCCCCCTATGATCTCATGGTTGAAGTCATGAAGTTCATCCAAAAAGAAAATGTTGCGGGCAACTGGTTTCACATTCCACCAAAGGCCAGTTAATAGTGGCGTAATTCAAGGCCGTTATTTCTTTTGTGCGTTAGTGACGTGATTAGTGTTCGCAGAATAGACCTTTCCTAATTTCCATGGTGTCAAAATCCTCCGCATATTTTTGCAGAAAATACCCAAAAATTAATATTCACCAACATATAAAGCAACCGATCGGTGATGAAGTTTTCCGTCAGAAACGTCTCGGCTAAAATTAAGCCTTTTCCACAGGAAGGCGTAACATTAAAGTCAACCCGTCCCCATTAGCTATAAGTTCGAGATTTGGATGTGAATCGCTCCTGCAAATTTAACGTTCCGGAACACGCACCTACTGAAGTTGCGAAAGCGAAAAGTAGTTCAGTTGCTGCGTAGGACCTGTAAGCTAAACCAGAGTAAAGGAAACCTCTTCTGAACACGTGTCAGGCCCATTCTATAGCATTGTTCATAATCTGCTTCAGTGTGAGCCAGTGTGAGAGAGTTGTAATCAAAAATGTTCAGCATATGTTTAGAAAATGGCTAGTAGGTATTTCATGGGACCTAAGTTGAAAGGGACAAAGTACGGTGCTGAATTTTGCACACCGGTGGCTTCGGCGTGCCAAGACGAACTTAGTATTCTTCAGTAGGTTTGTCACAAGTACCGGTAACATTTCAGCCCCCGGGTTCAGAAGTTGAATTCCCGTCGAAAGACTAGGCCCGTAGTCACGGCTTACATGCGAAGGACAAGCGTGATAACAAACGTTTTTGTTGTTACGCATTCGTCCATGTGAAATTCACTGCCCCAGTAGTTGCATCTGTTATAACCGTCTACCACTGCCTCCAAGATGTCCGGAGACGGTTGACAGCACCAACCATTACCCACGACTGAGACCCTGATTTCTCCGACACTCGGGCGTACACATTCCGTTTGGAATTTTGGTAATTACTGTAGTAAGGCCTTCAGAACTTAGATCTTAGTCGCCAGCACCACATAATATTATGCTTTGTTATCAAAAGAGTTTCGGATTTAACGGCAGGTATTATTGTGATAGTTTTCTTATATTTTCCTTCGCATCTCAGGATCCTTCCTTTATAGATTCCTGTACTGTTTAATTATTCTGGAAACAAAGTATCCAGACTCTGTGTTGGATATTACCGGAATCAGTTCTTTTTGATGAAGGCACTGCATCTAAGTACAAGTTAGAGGTCCCCTTTCCTCCTCCTACCCACTCACTCTGATCCCCATTCACTAGCCTGCTCAAATGTCACCAATTATCTGCTCTGGTAATGCATACCTCAGATGCACAAGAAGAAGATTATCCATGCCACGTGGATGACATGAATTGCCTATGTAACTGACGGATCCACACTTGCAGGTTTCGAGTGGCACTCGTTAACGAAAGAAAGGTGCAGCGTTGAAGAAGACATAAATCACCATCCCCCGTGTGTTTGCTCATCCTCACTTTGGTTTTCTGTAGTTCATACATATGAAATCCTTAGTTACCGCGGGACGTTTACGTGCGAACGTAGGGAACACACCTCAGCAATTGCGAAAATATATATCGCGCGGAAAATTTAGATCAAGCGGAAGAACTATGGGAAGCCCCCATATGGGATCAACCATTCCTCTGTCAGGAAAAGGGCTTCTACCGGGATCGCTGTGAGTCATAGAATCAAAGTAAACTCGGCCTGCGAAGGAACGGACAACGATCTACACAAGATATGTATGCCGTCAATTCAGACTTGACCATACCAAAGGGGAAACCCGACACGTAAAATGTTCGCTAGGCAAACATCTAACTGCGTTGTGGGACGAGCTGGGGCAGCAGCGCGATAGGCCGTCGGCATATGGTTCACCACTTACCCCCAGTCTTTAACCTGCTCCAACCCCTGAACACCCACCTGGCATGTTTGATGACGTTTAGTACAACCTCCGCGGTTTCTTTCGTTTTTACTTCGGCACTTATGCCTATAGAATGCTTTAGATGGTAACAGCTGCCATCATCCTGTCCAAAAATAAATGACCTCCCAGCATTATCGCACTTCTCCACTTCCAAGTCTTGATGACTTTCCGCTGAAACTACTGTCCTAACATCTGGTCCACTCACCACCACCCTCTCGATTTAATTCACTGATGCCCTTTCCCGGTAATACAAATATATGTATCATCGGTAACACATCACATATGGTCAGCTATAACCGTCGCACGTACAACGGGCCCGTAAACTAGGAAAATTTCGCAAACGAAGCAAATAGCAACTTTAATTATTTAACTTGGGTCAGCCGTCCTATCAGCCTTCTGCAACAGACATCTGCGGCGACTCCAAAAGTTGACTGAGAAACACGCTACAAATAAGGACCGTGCAGCGTAAGACTGATTGAGCCATGCATCATATAGACAGCAAGCGGATGGAAAGGTTTTAACACCCTTCTGTGCAACGGAACGACTGTTCTGCGGATTTCAAGGCAATCATCTGAACCCTGAAATTCTAGGAAGAAACTGATTGCTGTAATCCTTTCTATTTTCTTCACTCACAATAACTCCAGCAGGAACATGCAGACTGCCCCCACCTTTCTCCCTCTCCTGCTATTCTTCAGATTTGACAATGGCTCAGTACCTATGCACCGGTTAAAAGAAAGTTCACATGCAACATAGACTTTGTCACGGACAGTTCCAGTCCCGGCTTATGCGCTATCCATTCATCCCCATTAGTTTGCTGCAATCCAGATCAAGCGTCCCGGTACCGGTCCATCAAACCGAAAGACAACCAAATTCACCTCAGATGGACCATTCCGACTGGACAAAGCACGGTTATTACTACAACTTTCGGCTCCCCACAATCAAGGAATATTAAAAGCCCTGCCATCAAAATGTCAACACGCAGGTCGTTCAGGGCTAGCCTTGAGTTAAAGATGGAAAACTCGTGTCTAGCATACGTGATTGCAGATTCTAGTCGTGGAAGCACACCCATTCAAGTTCCATGTCTGGTTTTTGTTTTCCGTGTTTTCGTTGCGCCATCCTTGTATACATTTGATTTTGCCCCGCACATACTTCCCAGAAATCAAACGTACCCATTGTTATTATATTTATTATTGTACCACGAAGGTAGTGCTGGAGAAAATAGGTAGGGATAATCCCAGTAAATCCGAAGTCCCCGTTTTCAAGAAGGTGGCTGACCTGCCTTAGGGAACCTGGGGCATGAAAATTTTGCACAGCATATTCTCAAGCGAAGTGAAACAAAATCAATGGTCGCACGAGTTTTAGGCTCTTTGGAAGTGAGTTACAGCGTCCTAATTAGTGAGGTCGCGGTGGAGGAAACGTCACTCGCGTGAGAATATTGTTTGACAAGTCCCAAGCAGCCCCCTGGATTCAGTATCGATACTGCACCAAGATTCATGAGCGGCGATTTTTCTGGTAAAATTGGTGCAGAATGCAAAAGAATGTTTCGGATCTATTGTTTGGAATGTGGTATTTTGGACGGAACCAAAGATAATAATTCATTGTAAAAAATACATGAAAGGACGTTTTAGTTAGTGCTTCGCGGACTGGCACACCAACATAAATGCTAAGACAAATGTCAGATAAGAGTGCAAATTGAGGGTCAGTGACGATAAGTAGTTGCTTTACTTTAAAGTCTACGCCCGTTGTGTTGCGAGCAGATGGCAGGCTAAATAATCCTCACCCCGTCATCGGTTTTCGTCCAATTCTTTATCACTATCATCGATAGATGCCACCTGAATGACGACGTTAAATGACCAGTGAATTTGCCAAGTGCAAAAGCGTTTGGCATCAGAATTTTGCCTTCGCAACCCGACTTATGATGCTGTTGGCGCGTGGAATGTCCTTCAACTACAAAAAATCAAGATTCTACTACAACAAAGCTCTGCGGACGGTTGGCTTCACAAATCCAATGACCTTGGCCAAAAAATCAGTTGGCCGTGGGTACTGCCAACCGATCTGATTTTATCCGAGAGAAGCTAAACCAAAGGACTGCCCCGGTAAGCATCAAGGAAGTTCTGACGACGACCCTGAAGGAATTACAAAATAATGTCCCCGCAAAATAAGTTTGAGGAGCCAAAAAACCTTATGTAGATGGAAGGTAATATTAAGTTGACGGAAGTCACTGGCGACCTGAAGTGACTGAAAAAGTGGCATGGAGGCCGATAGAAAGCCCACTATCCAGCTGTCATTTTGGGAGTTGCCGCTCATTTATAGTATCACATAGCACTTGTAGACTTTCTTGACCCACGACAACCCTTATTAGGCCTTCGCCAACAGAAAAAAGACGACGTAAGCGCTGCACTGCCGTACCCAAAAAGCTTTGAAAACCCAAATTCGCACTGATATGTTTAGTTACGCTTCTCGAAATATTTGACGAATCCGGTGCCAGAGCTCTGGCTGTTTCAAAAAGACTGAGGGATCTAGAAAACAGAATCTAACAAATCAAAGATTAGTTATTGATACTTCCCCCGTTAGCCAGCCTCATTGTCCCATCCAACGACAATACTGCTGGGGACCTCGCTGCAGCAGGGTGCTTCGTCGTTTCCGTAACTAAAACAACCACAAAGGCATTGCAAATACGGAGAAAGTTGATGTCCTCAATATATCGACCCCTTAAATGCAACTAGAACAATCTACCATACTCAATGCCATCCTTCTCTGTACTCTAGAATCCAGAAACGTCCTCCTCCAAAAGTGCCCAATTCTACTCCATATTCGCGGTGACCTACCCGAAAAGGAGTTTGTCATCAACAATGCAACCATTGCCAACTACACGCCTTAAAAAATATTGAGGTGTTCACTGCTAAGATTCATTTCCAGGAGGATGTTCTGCGGTTCCAGAGGTTCACCACTACTTCTCACATCGACGTGAATTCGGTGGTTTCGGGCGCTCCCCATCTGAACAGTAAGCTGCCGGTTCTGGGTCTTCCCAACAGACCACATACGGAGCCTAATGTCACGGTTTCTAATAACCTGCCCTCTGCTTGCGATAGACTCCACCACCCGCTTCTTAAACTATCCCGGGCTCGGTGAGCACTAGCGGAGAGTATTTGAAGGCGGTGGTTACTCAATGCTCATCTAAATCTGCACCCCCAAACGATCCGCCAAATGAGTGTTTTTAATAATTAAGCAGCTCAATTTCCTCATCAAACTCTTCACCCCTCAAAACTGCTACTGGTCCATCTGAGAATAAATTTACCGACGAGAGAAAAACCCCTTTCCCAACTATATCCATTGCGAAAGCAGTAAACTCAAGACTTCATATTTATTAGTCGCAACCGATGCTGATATATCTGGAGGAAGTTCACTCTCCCTCACCCGCCCAACCACCTCGCAAACGTGTCCATCTAAATTTGCCCCCTCTGGCACCCTAGGCCAGGGGTGCGGACGGTGTAACTACGCAGATGACAGTCATCTTATTGATGCCCCGTTACGCCTGCAACCTCAGACGCTTTGCAAATACCTCACCCTAGATACGCCTTCAAGTTCTGCAACAAAAGAAAGGCACCCAAACTAAGTCAGTTGAATCCAGCAGGAAATGAATGCCAATCGCCTATCCAATTAACTACACAACCTCGCGCATCAATAACCACCGTACTAATTAAGTAAACCAACCTGCCTGTAAACCGCGACTGTCTGCGGCCCTCGACACATTAAACTCTATTAAGCCTTCTCAGCATAAGCTTTACCAATTGGGAGGACCCACAAACGCACGTATTTAGAGCATGCCACTTGTCCCCCAATTTGACCCACTTATTAGGAAACTTATTGGACATGCGTTCTCACCACTCCAACGCTTTTTTCTACTTCTATGCCCGATGACTTCAACTCAACTCCCTTTGTCCTAAAAACTTTGCACAGTTTGGCTCTGGCTTCCGCAGTCTGCCTGGCAAACTCCAGGCGCCAGCATTTAGCTTTCTGATCCACGACTTATCACGATACTCTCTTCCAAAGCCACTCTCTTCCAGCGCTTACTTCGACTGCCCAACCTACCAAAAGCTGCTCTCTTAACTCCTGCGATTTCTAAAAATAGCACTCCAAAACCATTTGCGCATACTTGATAACCTCCTTCTCCGGCATATTTCAAGAACCCCAGCTTCCTCCCGAGATTAGCAGGCAAGCCTTAATGGTGGTACTGATGGACCACCTAAATCTGTCCCTAAACCACTGATGCCATACCTTCCAAATGGGAATTCTCTAAAACTCCCTTGGCCGGCTTCCAAGCTTTTATCGCCTCGCGGTTCACTCCACAGACCCTTTAACGTAGACAGTCCCTCGCCGGCCAGCATAACTAACTCAAACAGACCTACTTCCTCGCCATAAGTATGCACTATTCGAACTTCTGACGAAGCCGTTGGTTAGTTGGACCCTACAGAACCCACCACTTGGATATCACGCGGACTTAAATTATCCGGTTAACTTATTTTACTCCTCCTGGACTCCCGGTCTCGAACTCATAACATGAGGTAGCTAAGACTTCTGGCAGCCAAAAACTCCTACTATATTATTCTGACAACAATGTCTCAATTAGCCGACCGCAGCTTCACTTCTCTTTCGTTGACGGGTTGAAGTCCCTACGAAACCAGTAAATGAAAGTGTAGAGGAAGTAGCTGCTTAGCCTATGTAAAGCAGCCACACACAGTCTCCATTCTCCAACATATATTGCTCGATTCTAGCTGTGATACCCCTTGGCTTCACGTACAACAGCCAGAGTACCCAATCCACATAGGATATATATGCCGAACAATAAACTCAAACAATTCCGATATCTCTTGTCTCACCCAAGCCTTGTGATGTCCCCTGCAAACGTAGGAGAGATGTAGGCCTCTTCAATGTCCCTAGAACTTGCCAATCCTGTTTATTCAATCCATCAACCATACTGCAATTTGTTCTTGAAACACGCTAATGAAGCGACTCGTCATGGAACCACGCCTATATGGTTCAAAAATATCTTAGACCTAGGTCTTACGAATAGCACTCCAAACTTTAAGGTGTTTGCAACACCTTGCTGGTTCCCACCGATGGATGCTCACTTTCTTTTTCAACATGTGAAAGGTGTTTTACAGCCTTTCCCACTCCTGATTTCTGGCCAAAGTTAAGAGATATAAATAAAAAAGCCGTTGATATCATGATTATCGTCCTACGATTCTGATCGCTTTCAGGCAGTCAATATTGTCGGTTACTTTTCCCAGTCCTACGCTATTACCATTGGGGTTCCCCAGAGTGGCGCCGTTCCTTTCCTCCTGATCTTGCGATATATCACTGATACTTATAAATTTATTCATCACGGCACACCATTCCGGTTTGCCAATGATATTAAAATAGTGTACTCGTTTTATGCTGGTTTACTTAACTGCACGTTTGCACTTGGCAATGAAGACCTGAAGTTCCTTGGTAGTTCGTTTCCCTAGTGATTTAGTAAGTCCTGTGGTGATAAGATTTTTGCAATAACATAAATGCCACGCTCCCCTGGGATCCCGCTCCATAATTGGCATGCCCATTTCCGTACCACAACGGCTAACGAGACGGGGCTACAACATTCCTGTTCTTCAACTTCCATGAACAGCCCCACCACCAAACCACCTTAGCTAAAAGAACCACCACAAATATTTTAACAGCATTCCTTATCCGCGACTTCAGGATTAACAATTTCAAGTCCCATGCTAGACCCCAACTCAAATGTTGCCCGATTATCGTTACGCATTTTCACAAATTTGATCGAATCACAACCGTGAATGGGCATCGAGCCTTCAGAAGAAACCTCCTTGGGCCCTCATCTAGCCTAGGCTACAAAGCTAGATGCCAGCTGCCTTGTCTTGAACCATTGTGGCTCTGTCGAGCCAATTTAAACTTTTTTATTTCTCTTCAATGCTTCCCATAATGGTGTCAATTCTGCTACAAACGTCATACATGACGCCCTTAGTTCCCCGTATCCACTTCGCGGTAGATCCCACCCGTTGAATTTTTCGCTGACTCGACTATCGATCAGGACAAAAGTCTTCACAGTTATTCACTGCAAACTGCAAAGCAAACTCCCTAGTTCCCTGCGGCCACTTTACATAACGTTTTTCTTCCTTCTGTCTAATTTCTATCCAGTTATCTTATACCTACTGATTATTATCTCCTCGGCGTCACTATTCTGTCCATCACCTAGCGATTTTGGCGTTTGCGCCTCCGGCTTTATTTCGACATATGCCATTGAGCTCTTGTCAATTGCTGCGCCAGCGGCACGCACATTTGTTACACTCAAACATGAAGTGACCCGCAGTTCATTGCTCACAAACAGTTCCAGAAAGCCCCGTATAATCCTGAAAAATAGCTTGCGCTCTATTGATTTTTGTCACGTATACTTGTGCACTGCTTATTGCTTTGCGGATTCTGATCGTGCTTTCCGAGTAATCCAAAGTCTCATATATCCCACCACCTCTTCTGATTTCCATTAGTTGCAAACTCCCTAGTTCCCTGCGATTTTGCCCAAATTTTACCCAGTTCAAAGCCCAGCCGGCAAAGTAACTATATGTCCCGCTCTTAATTAAAATGACGCAAGCTAGCATTGAACTAAACGAGACCTACGAACATGGGTTGGAATTCTAGTCCATGATCGAGTCTTCATGGCGTTCACCACTGGGATTCCCGGAATTCAGCTTCACCTTTCGTTACCCCACTTTCTTGCACGTTCACGCCACGACATTCTTTGACGTTCTCTCCCGCTTTCAGTGGATGTAGCCTTATGACCAATGGCATAGATGACAAACCATTGAATCTTTTCCAATGTAGATTGACCAAACTGTGCAGATACCATTGAATGGATCCATGCTCTCATCACATTCCGTGCTTTTACGCACCTTAAACCTGTGTACTCCTATAATTTCATGTCACCCTATCCTCTTTACTGGCTTGGTGGTGATAAATGCGCCGATTTTGGCAACTCTAGATCTGCTACCATAGCTTAGGTCTGGTTACCAACTTTCACGCAGTTGAAGCATTGTGTTGCAGGTCTGCTGTCCTTGTTTCAGCAATCAGCATAACCATAGGCATTCGCCGAGTCCTGATTACTTCCCTCTCCTTTGTTACCGATAAAAAATGCAGTTCAGACTCACTGCTAGTGCTTTTGCTCATGTATGGGTAGTATAAAGTTTGTTGGATTCTCACTCCTGCTAGGACGCTGATGGCCAGATCTGGTGCATGGGTACTGGTCTGTTAAAGCATAATAAAACTCAATTTGGAGATTCCTAACCACAGGCGTGTTCAGGATTGGGAAAACCAAGGTTACTAATGCCGTTGAAATGGCCTGTACACCCCTCAAATTTCCGACCCGTTATTGTACTCCACCTCATTGAAAGCTAACCAGAGTTTAGGATCGGATGACATGAACGAGGGCACGTGAAGAGTTAGGAAACCTACTGTTGGGTCTGGCGCCCATGTTTGCTGCATCGACGTGGAACCGTGTGTGTAAAAGAGATGACAAGAATGAAACGTGCTGAAAAATACCGATAGAAATAAACAACCAATAAAAATCAACATGTAAAACCAATTTGCAACAAAATCAACGATTATATTTACCCATAAAAATAGGCAAACATGGCGCCAACAAAAAAGGAGAAGCTCACGTGGCCAGTCATTCACTTCAGGCTCACTAATTTGTAACACCGTCTGTCTTCATGAGGATCTCGCATTGCTTTTTCTTTCCCTTAACCGCTGTGGTCACTTTTGCTTCACCCTTACTCGGCTGTGTACGAATGCAATACTGACAACCCAGACACTCGACCGGTACAACAAGAAGGCAGTCGGAACAAGTGGAAAATTGAATATATTTCAACATTAGCTTGCAAACGGGGCGCGCTTGAGCAACGCGCAAATAACAAAGGTGCTGCATGGTGAATGTTTGTTTAAACAAATCTGTGTTCCGTCACAGGGGCCTCCTTCAAGAAGACCGTCAGCGAAGGGCTTTTAATGGGACCATACGGAGCAGGTCGGAAACCACCAGATGTCTTGGGACCCTGAATTTGCCTCCCGGCCAAAATTCTGGGCCGCTGTTTTGCTGGTACCGTGGGTGTTATTTGCTAAGGGCCGACCGCCCGCCGGAAACCCTATGTTAAAACGTCATTAGTAGGTTAACTCAGGAGGTGTGATCTCTGGCCTAGCTGCGCCTGAACGCCGTTGCAGCCCAGTTGCCCGCCCCGGTCAAAACGGTGGATCCCACTATGTCTCACCCACGGGTCCTACCCCCTTCCAGAATATTTGCAAGACGTCGTTGAAGATGAGTGTCTGACCTTGCGATTTTTTCGTCCACTGGTGCTTGCATGACGCTGCCATGGGAACGATGATTGTCGGTCCAGAGTCAGTGTTGCTTCCTTGATCCTAGTTGTTATTCTGAGAGGGTAAAGCAAAAGCAAAGCCCATGAAAACGGTGCTTGTGAGCACCGGTCGATGCTCGACTTGATGGTGCACACTTCTTATGTGTAACATTGGGGTGACATGATCATCGACGCATGAGTTATTGCGACAACCGCGTTATTCTGTTGAGTTCGGTTTTGTATTTGCAAACGAGACGGTATTCAACCATCTGATGGGAAAATAGAAACGAAATTTAAAAACGAATAGGCCGCTTTGCCCTTCGGTCGCAACGGCTGCTTCGCATATCCGGCACTTCTGGTGCGACAGGTGGCTCCATGGCTCCGTTCCCTTTAGAAGTCCCTACGGGCGGTGCTGGCGGCGGCTGGACTCGATTAAGATGGTGAAGCTCATGACATGAGAGAAGACCGTCGTTTAATCCGTATTCGATGATAACAGGTTTAGGGCGATCGACAGAGACCCTGTCGTGCCGGCCGGCAGCGTCCAAAATGAAAGCTTTAGGGCCGCGCTTTACCAAGCAAAATAGACCGGCATATGGTGGTTTCAGTGGTAGTCGGCCATCGTCCATGCGCTTGGACGCACCCCGAGAATCGTTGGTTCCGTTTTAGACTGGGATGAAGTTTTCGCATGTGCTGTGTGAGACGTTTCTCAAAGCCACCACAGCTGAAGAGCCTGGGTTTGGACGGAGCCACCAGCTTTCCGGGAAGGCGAAGCAAGCAATCAAACACGAGCTCCTTTGGTGTAGAGCGCATTACTTCCCTAAAAGAACTCCGAAGGCTGACAAGAGCTAACGGCAGTATTTCGCTCCGAAGCGGGTTGGCCCCGGCTCGCAGAGCGGCCTATAGTGTCAGATGGAGCGTCTTCACCAGACGTCTTGTTTTTGTGTGGTGGACGTTTGTTAGAACATGATTAAAGCTAATTGCCCCAGTCCAATTTGAAAAGGTCCCGTCAAATGTGAGCTACCGGCGGTGGTCAATAACCCTGGGCAACCAAATATACTTGTCCAATCCGCCAAGAAAGCTAACAAAGCCTCTTCAGACGTAGAGTAGATGATTGGTGTGGCCTTCGGCCGGCGGGCTAAGCGGTCTGCACAGGTGCGTATGTAGACGCAGCTGCAAGACGGCGGGAAGGGCCCCAAGAAATCAGTATGTACGTGGTGGAAAAGCATCTTGTGTTCGGGGAACCTATCCGATGAAGGTTTGAAATACCGACGGACGTTTACTCTTGGGTATTAAAGGCAGATGCAGGACTACTTTCGCGTGTCACGTTAACCGCTGAACCACAAGAAACAGTGGGTCACTCGCCTCGCGGAAGCAGCTACACCCGGGTAAGAGAGGTTGTGTAACGCATGCAGTATGGGATAACGGCGAGCTGCTAGCAACACTGGCATTGGAAGACCTTGCAGTAAGTCGCAAAATATTGTATTTTTTGGCGCTGTGAGAGTTACGATCGCTAAGTTTAAGGATCGGTCTCGTCGAAGTCGGCCAATATCGGTATTTATCATTTGGGCTCGGGCCATCGCATTGAGGTCGATGACGTTTTGGAGAAAAACGAAGCTGGTTTATGCAGGAAAGCGCATCAGCGGCGGAGGTTTCTGCCCTAGAGACATGTGGCACGCTCACAGTGAGTTGTGAATAAAAATCCACGTGGAGGATCTCGCGCGGCGAGTACCAGTCGGAGGGTGAATGCATTGTGCGTGCCAGCGGTTTGTGATCTATGAATCCCTTGCATGAGCGACTCTCTAATGCGCGCCTGAAGTGCCGAACAGTAAGATAGTCGGCGAGCAACCCTCTGACATAAACGCTGTATCTAGACTCTGCCGGCTGCATCCGCTTGGAAGCGCGTGCCAAAGACTTTCAAGAACCGTCGACGCACTGCTGAAGTACAGCTCCTACTGCAGCCTCTGAGTCATCGGTTATCAGAGATATGGGTGCTGCAGGGTTGGGATGTGTGCGTAGCGCTGTTTTGGTGATGGCTTTCTTAATGTAGATGAACGCCTGTTTGGCAGCTTCGGGAAGCGTTAACTAACGTCTTACTTCCCGTAACAGGTCTGTAAGGCGAGTCATTATTTCTGAGCAATTGGGGATAAAACGACGGCAGAAGCTAACCAAGCCGTCAAACTCGTAAATATCGATAAGAATGAGGCTCTGGGTAGTCCCGAATAGCACTGACCTTGCCTGGCAATGGAGCTTTGCCTAATGGAGCTTTGCGATATGTCCTAAGAATATGACGCTGGGTTTTCCCAGGTCGCATTTCGAAGCGCTGATCGTTAGGCTGTATTTGCTAAGTGGATCAAAAAGAGCATGTAGGTGAGCGGAGTGTTGCTCCTCCGAGTGGCTAGCCACCCGGATATCGTCTAGGTACAAATACGTACTGTCTAACCCACGTGTGACCTCGTGCATAGGCAGTTGAAAGGTCTGAGCCGCATTGTTGCGCCGGAAAGGCATCCTCACGAGCTCCAAGAGTTCAAAAGGCATGGTCACCGCTATTTTTGGTATTTCCATCACCTCTGCGGGGATTTGTTTGTAAGCTTGTACTAAATCTATGCGGCTGAATATCCTACAACCCGACAGCCACGAAGTGACGTCATGTATATGAAGAATCGGATACCTATCGGAAAAGACGGCACTTAAATGCTCTGTAGTCCCTACATGGTTGCCAGTCGCTATTAAACTTAGGGAGCATCTGAAGAGGATGGGCCTAAGGACTACTGGAAGGTCGGAGGATGCCCAGTTCCAATATACGATCGATTTCTGCCTTGGATAGGCGGAACCTATCAGGAGCTAGGTGACGAGGCGGAATAAACGTTGGGGGTCATTTTGTCTCCGCCTGGTGGGTTGCCTTAGTAACGACGGCGAAAAGTTGACCGGTGCGTCGCACTATGCTTGGGTAGTCGCCAAGTAGCTGTTTCTATGGTTGTTGACCTGGCAAATCGGCGTCCGGAGGCGTGATTTGACTAACGACGGCGTACGAGCCGACCATGGTTAGCGACTTAGTCGGTCTACTATTTTCCTGTGCTGGGAATCTACCAGCAGGTCGCAATCCTAAAGGAAGTCTACGCAAGTAACAGGGTATAGAACTTCGGCGACGATGGATACCAAACGAAATGTTCGATTCAAGCCTATAACGGGAGTGGCAAAACGGTGTTCGTACGTATGGATACCGGAGCAGTTTTGCAGCTCGTAGCGTCTCCGTCTGTGCGCCGGTCATAGCATTGGGATCACGAGAGATTACGCTAACCTTGGCAAAACATCCACCAGAACTGTTCAGCAAATTATGATAATGATGATCATAACGTTTTTCTCGATTTGCGAGATGCATGTGCAAGGCATTATTAAGTTTCACATAGAAGATGCACAGGAAATACGGACAATATAAGTCTAATGAAGAGGGGGTAAGAGCGACCTCTAATAATTTGAAAGATTTGTTTGATTTTGTGTATTTATAGACATACGAGAGCCGTGCGCAAGATAAGATCAAAATTGGGCCAAAAATGCTTAGTGAAGACACGGAAACAGGAAACTGAACATACAATGCAATGTGGTTTCGCTCACAAGATCATAACAGGCAGTGTGATTTCTCGAGCACGGGGCTTTAACTCAAAGCTAGATAATGGTTCGCAAAGATTTTTCTGTGGCTGATTTCCAATCCTGCACTGCGAGTAATACTATGTTTGAATGCAGCAAAAGTGCGTATCGCGGGGGCAAAATATGGCTGGAGGGCAGTGGCCGTCGCCGCCTGTTGGCCGGGATACTGAATAGTCAAGAGAGTTATATGGTGGAGATGAGGATCAGTATGGATGTGATAACAGAATGGAGATGAGCAAAAACCAGACTGGATAACAAAAAAGGCAATATAAACTCAAAATTCTGGAAGCACGGTCCGCTAAGCAACGAATGCGGCGACAACGTATGGGAATTGTATGATCGTAATACTAATACATGAGGTTTGTTTCGAGCAATTTTGAGTTCATAAGTTTCGGCTTGTTCTAGAGATGAAGGTGGCGTTGGAAAAGAAGAAGGAGAACCGGAGTCAAATGAGTCAATGTCTGGTGGACTCGTGTGGAGAACTATTACCAGGAGCATTGGTCTATTGCCGAATTCCGCAGATGAGAATAGAGATTGATGAAAAACGACGGTCTTCAGCTGTTTTCGGATGTCAATATGCATTATGAACGTCAGTTTATATCAGATGCCAATAAAAATGCTGACCATTCGTGAGTTCATTTTGTATGGATTTGTTAGAAGACTTTTGGGAAGGAGCAAGAGGAGGTCAGTACAAAGTGGTGCACATGAACTTATGAGCTACAGTGCTGTTTACCACAACAGTGCTAATGGGTGGGGCTGACCGAGTTGTCAGGTCCTTGATGTTTAGGAGGCGATAATTGGTAGATTGCTCGGGGTCGTGAGCCACCACAACTAACCGGGAACCTACTTTTCCTGCTTTTACTTGGGAATGTGCACCGTAGGTCACATCTCTTTTTCTAAACCACCAAAAGGACTATGATACTTGCAGTAGCCTTCCGCTGGTGGCAGGACGGGTCCATGGGTGATGGGCCACTTTGCCTGCCCCGATGCGGGCTAGACCGATCTCATCGCCGATCTCAGTCAACTGGTGGTCGCTGTACAGACGGGTCAATCCCCGTCAAAATTGTTGATAACTCGTCCTGCGGAGGTAAAGATGCGGCTGTGGCGGGGGGAGGTGTCTGGTGTTTAATGCTGAGATGCCTGGTCTATAGCGCGATATTAGCGAGTTCGGTGGTCTCCTCCATTGCTGTATTTTTGTATAGACTTTTGGTTACAATTATTAACATCGCATATTAGCAGAAAAATGTAAGGGTGAAAATAAAATTGTAAGCGAATGAGAAAACCAAATAAAAATACCCTCATGACTTTGCACGAAATATGAAAAACTCATCGAGGAATAATCAAAGAGCGTTATGATGGGTTTCAAAGGAATTCGGCTAAAGCCATCTCACGATTTGTCAAATTTCGAGTTAAATATGGGACAATGGAGTTCCTAAACATACTGATTCCAGAGGCCACAGAATGAAAGGCGAATCGTGCAGGAGTATAAGGGCGGCACCTTAAGCGATCGCTGTGCAGAGGATGCGTGGCATCTGAAAGAATTTTGTGAGTGAATTTCGCAAATGCTGATAAGTATTGATCACACATTTTTAAGGACAACTCAGTTGATGGTATGAAAGACACACGACAAATAATTGATATATCCCGGCGAAGAATTTTTAAGTTCCAAAATTACACCATTCATTCTTTTGCACTGTGTTTGGTTAGTAAAGTAATCAGGCATTCGTGCTCATGAAGACCTGGAAGAACCGAATATCTGCAGCTTGTGAAGTAGAGAAGACCGTGAAGCAGAATGAAAGTGGGCCGAAAAGAGTCGCAAAGAGGATACATAGAAAAACACAGGCGCTTAACTATGCGACGCTCCGTCAGTTTAGGACTCAAAGGCGTTTGGAAGATAGAGCGAAAAAGTTTTTCCAAAACAGTAAAACTACTAGATTTAGGGATGGGAATACTAGTGATTGGTCTCCAGTAGTCAGAGGCAGAAGACGAGCTTAATGGTGAGTTAATCAGAGAAGTAACTTAGTCCGTCAGGGCCACAGCACCATGCCCTGAAAGAGCTGAAAAAGAGTGTCAGGACCAACCACTGTGGTAATTTTAGTGGTGTGCAGAAGGTCGAGAAACTCTTCAGTAGTAAAAATTATAACTGTCGTATCATCACACTGTCCAACTGTGATGGGGGTATAAGTGAAAAGCTGGATTAAAGGACGAATGATGCTGCAGACATCCGCAGAATTTCTCGGATGTTTCTTCCTCTTCCCACGCAGTACGCGACTGCCTTGCCATTGTAATCGATTATTGTTGCCACTCAGGAGTTGGCTGGCAAATGTAGCGTCGATGCGTTTTATTTAAGTTTTTATTAATAAGGACTAAGCAAAGGCAGCAGACTTGGCGGGAGCCGTTGGAGCTATAACTATCTTAACACCGGGTGTTCGCCGAGCGGCGCGCCCTTGAGATGCCGCTTTGCCCACAGCAGCTTTGAGGGCTTCCCAATCCCGATCCCGATCACTTGAAGCGACTTCCGGAAGCACTGATCTTCTCTAAAGGCTGTCCGAGTTATAACCGCACAGAATGCATATTTAGTAAAAAATAACAGATACGAATTCCTTCAGACACGACTGACCAGGGCTGTTACCCAGCTGAGATCAGCGAAGGCAGCCTTCACCAAGCTGGCTACACTCTCCTAACATTTGGAGAAATCCTCAAATCCCTGTCTAGACGATCTTACCAGAGCTAGTCTATTTATTTATTCGGTGTTGTCTGAATCTTTAATTTTATCCGGAAGACGGAGAATGCTATAATTGTTAATATTCAATACTGGCTATATATGGAGAAAATCAAACAAACCATAGTGAAGGTGTATAACATGGGTCATTATCCTAGTCATTTTGTGAGTCTGCGGAAAAAGATCCAGCAAAAATCTTGTCCATTCTTAGTGAAGTTCCAGTAAGAAAAATCACCCATTAATTTATAATACAGAAAGTTACCATTGCTGGTGACACCTTATGAAAACCTTGGGGATTGCGGCGGTCAAAGCACCACTCTAGGAAGAGGTTCGTGGTCGCCAAAAATGGAACATCCCCGCTCTCCACGGTAGAGATCATTAAGTCTCCCAGCCCACTGCCTAAACAACCAACTTTACCTTCAGGATCATAAACTTGAAAACTCCCTCTAAAATTTGAGATTGAAGTAAACAAGTTACTCTCCAACCTTCTTCAAACACGACGTAAAATGTTGCACCTTGAACTAGTCACGTCAGGATGCCAATCTCCACAGCGGTCCTCAAACTATTCCAATTGGTAACTCTGATTAGGTATCATTTTTCCAGCATCAGAATTGCCAGCGGCCGCCGACCAGTTACGTTCCATCTTTCAAAAGAGCCTTGACTCCGTCCCAAACTCAAACGTGCCCCCCAAAAGCACTTATTGTTGCCGAATAAACCGTAAACTCGCCAAATTCAAGGTGGCATTTTCCAAGACCAGATATATTTCGTTGTTATTGCAAATAAATAGACTATTTAAAACTCCAGAATGAGTACTGAACCAGAGACGCAAACGGCAAGAGCCACAAGCTCTATAACAGTCGATCTGAAAAACAACAATAATGTATATTTTCTCGATTTGCGAGATGCATGCGCAAGGCAAGATCAATTTTTTACATAGATGATGCACAGGAAATACGGACTATGTGAATCAAGAGACAGGGGGTGAAAGCGACCTCTAGTGATTTGGGAGGCTTGTTTGTTTTTGTATATCTCTCGACATACGAGAGTCATGCACAAGATAACATCAAAATTAGGCCAGGAAGGCACAATGAAGACATGGAAAACGGAAACCAAACATACAATGCAATGTGGTTTCGCTCACAGGATCATAACAGGCAATGTGGTTTTCCGGTCAGGGGGCTTAATTCAAAGCTAGGTAATGGTTCGCAAAGATTTTTCTGTGGTTTCATTCCAGTCCTACGCTGCGAGTTATATTGTTTGAATGCAACAAAGGTGCGTATCGCGGGCGCAAAATATGGCTGGAGGGCAACAAGATTGCTTAAATACAAAAACACCTCTTCCATGCCCTCTGCCACTCAATTCTCGTATATCATTCACAAGGAAGCTTGTGTAAACAACAGGAGACTGTAGAGACATTCGTTGACCCCTTTATATCTGCTCTGGTAAACAACAAAAATTCTGCTATCCCATGCCGATCTCGCTTGACTGCAAAGTCATACTCAACAACCGTATTTCTTCCGAAGGACGCAGCCCAGCTTTTGGTAAAAAACAAAATTGGCTACCACCCTGTAACTGACTTGTTACCTCCGGCTGTCTTCGCATTCGGTGGGAACAATATCCCAATTTCGTTAGCAAACACCTTCAACTTATTGATTTACTGCCGCACCTTCCCGTCACAGTGGAAAACCGCTCGGATTATACCCGTTCACAAAGAGGGTACGCGCTATGAAACTGCAAACTGCCGCCCAATAAACCATACCCCTATAATTTCCAGGATCATGGAACGTCTGATTAAGAATAGTCTTATAGCCCACCTTCTGGAACATAAACATATTAACCGCAGACATCATGGCTCCGTTCGAAAGAAATCTTGCTCTACTTGCATGACTGACCGTCCGAACGTTATCACTAAGTCCCTGAGAACTGGAAGGTCAGCTACCCTTATAGTTTTAGACATGACGAAAGCTTCTGATAGAGTGTCCCACCCTAGGGTTCTAAATAAAATGGCATCCTACGGTATTGTTGATCCAGTATTGCTCTGGTTTTCATCTTGTGTGTCAGCCGGAAAGCAGATTGTGCAGGCAAATGCCTAAATATCTGAACCTAGATTATTGTTCAGCGGTGTAATCCAAGGCAGCATTCTGTGCCCCCTGTCTTTCCTGTTGTACGTTAGCCATATCCTCGATGCTATTCGAAATGCCGCCCCGTTTCTATTTGCAGACGATATCGAAATTGTGTACACCTTTCGCTCTGAAGCTTTAGAATCCGCCACATGTAACATATCGCAAGACATAGCGTCACTGAACTCCTGGACGATGAAATTTTCCGCTGGAAAAAGCAGCGTCATGGGGTAAAAATGCGTCATATCCCCAAGAGAACTCAAGCTTGGTAGCCATAACATCCCCTTTAACTGTCAAGTTTGTGATCTGGGTCTAAACTATTATTGTACTCTAAACTCCTTGGAGCATGCTCTCGCACCGGTTGCAAAAACAAATAAATTAGTGGAACTGTTGCACAGAGCTCTAAAGCTGAAAGAAAGTAAGCCTGTTTATGTTTATTTCGTTTACTTCCATTATTAAAGAAATACCAATATGCATCGTTTTTCAGGAAGGAGACCTCGGCCAAAACGGACTGCCAGGTGTGGAAGTTGACCGGCCGTGGGAGGATTCGAACCCGCGGTCTTTACTTCCAAACGTCACCACCTTATCCGCTTGGCCACCGCCGTTTTTGAACCCACGTCAGACCCATTCTGGAGTATTGCTCTCTAGTCTTCTCTAACATGAGGAAGTGCGATAGAGCGGCAACTGAAAACATCCTGTGCGCATTCATCATGCATTTGACTGGCTGCGCTGAAAGCCTTAATTACATGAAATGCTTTGAGTCGCTGGAATTAGATCCCTTGCGGCTCCAACGCACATGAGCATACATGGTGCTCTTTAACCGCATTATTACAGGGGACAAATTTGTCTCCGCAACTCACGTTTGAAACCCAGTCCCATAATTTCTCAGAAATGCAGAGTCCATTATTTCTCTCGTTACCGAAGACATCTATTAGAGACAATTTCTTTATCACTAACTGGTCAACAGTAATGAACAAACGTCCCTACCACTTGCGCATTTTGTCACCAACACCTATTTCATTTAAAATCGAATTATGTATATCAGTTACTGTACTCTTTCTCGTCCACCTTTATCACACATACTCACCTGAGAATCGAGTGTATAAAACTGGATTGCGTTTCCGCCAAGCACACATGGATGTCACCGTTTCGTTCATCGCGGAAAAAATACATCGCCTTACTCGTATCACCATTTGCAAAACCAAAACTAACTGCACATATTGATTTCTTTCTTCCTCAACGCTAATCGATATATCCGTCCATTTTAGACACTCCGGATCTCATGCTACTCCCTTGGAAATAGAGTCCTACGTGGTTTCTTTCTCCCCTTAGTGACCGTTTCCATTTACCATGCTTGCTGGTTCCGACCACTTCTTATGCTCAAAGGCATGGTCTCCTAGGGTGGGCTAAAATCCATGGTCTCTATAATGTGAACCTGGGCAGTCTCTAGTGCATCTGTATTTTCTATATTTTTTTCTATATTTTTATGTCTATATCCACTGTCAATGTTCGTTGTCCAGCCTCCTAAATGTTGGTTCATTTCGCATTATTCATCGGCATAGACGATCCACATGCTAGATTAACCTGTACACCTGTTAATACACAGCAAAGACCCCGGATTGCGGAAAACATCATGCACCTTTTTTCCAGGGCGGCTTTTTAGTCCGCACTTGGCAGCTAGGCCAGACCGCCACCCGCTTTTTCCCTTTCCACGCCATTCAGTTTCGCTTGAATGTAAATAATTACTTCATACTCTGGCTACCACGGTTTCATCCGGCCCGGGATTATCCACTTATGGAAAGTTGATGTCTCGCTTTTCTTACTCGCACCACATTCGCATTCCTTCCTTCACCTCCCGAGTATAGCAGCGTTATTAAAGTAGTGCTGCTTTTTCAGTCCTTCCCCGCCGTAGTGAGCTTTGGTTGTCTTGAATAAGGTTGGTACGCATGACCGTTTTCGACGTTTTTAGTAGGTACCATGAAAGTCCGCTACCTGGAACGCATGAGTTTTTGATATTTACCCTTGTCTCCTGCGTGTCCTTCGAATTCCTTATAAACAAATTCTCAGGGAATGTCAGCTCTCCATTGCTCTGCAATCTTACGGTGAACTTGATATCTTGGAATGCTTTTCATTAAATTTTGTTTTCTTAATATTTCAGCGTTAAATAATGACAGTGGTATCATTCACATATCTGATCCAAAGTTTTGGCTGGATCCTTACCAAAGGGACCTTTCCCAGTGCTTGCATTAGCGCCACAGCTGGACGTCCTGATGTGGTTAAACGGGTCCGTGCTATTTCAGTTTGTCCATACACGTAGCCGTTACGTTTTAAGCACCGAAAATAATCCCATGCAAACGCTGCACATTTAAGCGCTTACGACCAGCGCTTCTGTCTGACTCACTTACAGCATAACTGTTGTGATTTTCCTTGCCAGTTGACTGGAAGATAGGCGGGAAATGAAATTGGAAAATGCAGCTGTTACTGGGCCAACAGTTGGCAAATTTATCCGTTTGACGCCCTGTGGGAGAGTGAGAATAAAGTATGGCTAGGAGCGGGAGTTTTGTCGCAGGTGCATTTATCGGGAAAACAGGCCGTGCTTGGGGGGCTTAATAGACCTAAGTTGTGGGCAGATTTTGCTATCCTGTGTAAAATAATCTGTTGATAAAACCCAATAGCACTTCTCCTTGGCGATCCAGGCAAGCCTGTTTAAATGCAAAATGATGTATTCATATTTATTTCTTCTATTTTTGGTATACAATATTGATATTCACAGAAATGTTCCTTATAGCAATTCCCTAAGAGTTCCGGTGACATTAAAATAGTGTACTTATTCTACTCCTCCTGGACTCCCGGTCTCGAACTCATAACATGAGGTAGCTAAGACTTCTGGCAGCCAAAAACTCCTACTATATTATTCTGACAACAATGTCTCAATTAGCCGACCGCAGCTTCACTTCTCTTTCGTTGACGGGTTGAAGTCCCTACGAAACCAGTAAATGAAAGTGTAGAGGAAGTAGCTGCTTAGCCTATGTAAAGCAGCCACACACAGTCTCCATTCTCCAACATATATTGCTCGATTCTAGCTGTGATACCCCTTGGCTTCACGTACAACCGCCAGAGTACCCAATCCACATAGGATATATATGCCGAACAATAAACTCAAACAATTCCGATATCTCTTGTCTCACCCAAGCCTTGTGATGTCCCCTGCAAACGTAGGAGAGATGTAGGCCTCTTCAATGTCCCTAGAACTTGCCAATCCTGTTTATTCAATCCATCAACCATACTGCAATTTGTTCTTGAAACACGCTAATGAAGCGACTCGTCATGGAACCACGCCTATATGGTTCAAAAATATCTTAGACCTAGGTCTTACGAATAGCACTCCAAACTTTAAGGTGTTTGCAACACCTTGCTGGTTCCCACCGATGGATGCTCACTTTCTTTTTCAACATGTGAAAGGTGTTTTACAGCCTTTCCCACTCCTGATTTCTGGCCAAAGTTAAGAGATATAAATAAAAAAGCCGTTGATATCATGATTATCGTCCTACGATTCTGATCGCTTTCAGGCAGTCAATATTGTCGGTTACTTTTCCCAGTCCTACGCTATTACCATTGGGGTTCCCCAGAGTGGCGCCGTTCCTTTCCTCCTGATCTTGCGATATATCACTGATACTTATAAATTTATTCATCACGGCACACCATTCCGGTTTGCCAATGATATTAAAATAGTGTACTCGTTTTATGCTGGTTTACTTAACTGCACGTTTGCACTTGGCAATGAAGACCTGAAGTTCCTTGGTAGTTCGTTTCCCTAGTGATTTAGTAAGTCCTGTGGTGATAAGATTTTTGCAATAACATAAATGCCACGCTCCCCTGGGATCCCGCTCCATAATTGGCATGCCCATTTCCGTACCACAACGGCTAACGAGACGGGGCTACAACATTCCTGTTCTTCAACTTCCATGAACAGCCCCACCACCAAACCACCTTAGCTAAAAGAACCACCACAAATATTTTAACAGCATTCCTTATCCGCGACTTCAGGATTAACAATTTCAAGTCCCATGCTAGACCCCAACTCAAATGTTGCCCGATTATCGTTACGCATCTAGCCTAGGCTACAAAGCTAGATGCCAGCTGCCTTGTCTTGAACCATTGTGGCTCTGTCGAGCCAATTTAAACTTTTTTATTTCTCTTCAATGTTTCCCATAATGGTGTCAATTCTGCTACAAACGTCATACATGACGCCCTTAGTTCCCCGTATCCACTTCGCGGTAGATCCCACCCGTTGAATTTTTCGCTGACTCGACTATCGATCAGGACAAAAGTCTTCACAGTTATTCACTGCAAACTGCAAAGCAAACTCCCTAGTTCCCTGCGGCCACTTTACATAACGTTTTTCTTCCTTCTGTCTAATTTCTATCCAGTTATCTTATACCTACTGATTATTATCTCCTCGGCGTCACTATTCTGTCCATCACCTAGCGATTTTGGCGTTTGCGCCTCCGGCTTTATTTCGACATATGCCATTGAGCTCTTGTCAATTGCTGCGCCAGCGGCACGCACATTTGTTACACTCAAACATGAAGTGACCCGCAGTTCATTGCTCACAAACAGTTCCAGAAAGCCCCGTATAATCCTGAAAAATAGCTTGCGCTCTATTGATTTTTGTCACGTATACTTGTGCACTGCTTATTGCTTTGCGGATTCTGATCGTGCTTTCCGAGTAATCCAAAGTCTCATATATCCCACCACCCCTTTAGACTTCCAATAGTTGCATTTCCTCTGCAGCTTCCATGTATAAATTTGATCTTGCCTTGAGCATGCCTCTGGCAAATCGAGAAATATGCGGTATTGTTATTAATGCCTTCTGTTGTTGTTGTTGGCATTCAAACGTTAGCTAGGGGATATGGTGTCGATGCGCTTGATTTCAGATTGTGTTATTTTGAAAATAAACCACACGCTTGAGTAATTACGGGAATTGTAGAAGTGTTCTTTTTGTATCATTGGCGGTTTCAGTTCCGGGGCGAAAATACGGCCATTTGGGAAGAATAATGTTTCTTCAAAACAGCAGATATCAACGACCGCATTGTCCGGCTATGTGAAGCGTTTGGCATTGCTACTGAACAGGGGTTTGAAATAAAAACAAGTAGGCTTCGGTTAAAAGAAGTTAAGAAGAAGAGCAAGGCTATTATTTGAAAATTTACATAGGCCAACTCGGGCTTGATTTGTTTGCCTGAAGGAATAGAGGGCTGACTGGGAGTGTATCATGGGTCTTAACAGAAGCAGACAATGAAATTGGAGCAAGCGGTTTCAAGGAAACGAATTCCGGGTGGTTGGTTATAACTTTACCTAAAATGAAGCTGCCTCTGGTTAGGGAAACGCAGAAATCAGTCAAATGAAACAGTGAGTGATAGAGTAGATGCAGGATTGAAATCACCTAACGTATTATGCGAGCCATCCTGAAGAAGAGGAATAATGAATATTAGAAGAGTCACAAAAGATGTGATATTCTGTTGCACCCTCAAGGGGGCAAGATGTATGTGTTCGTTATGATTGTACTTTGATAGCGTAAAAACGTGCTGGGTTATATCACACTGCTTTGTTCAAGGAGTAGCTGAATGTTTTATAAATACAGACTCAGAGAGACAGTTTTATCGTGCGAAACATCAGACTTTTGCTCCACCCAGCTTTGGCCGACATGGTAACTACGTTGCTTGAACTATTCAGTACGACCTATCAGTTGAGACCAGGGTCGCGACTTCTGGGTCTACGTGAACGGGGATATTCCCGCTGCAAAAACTAATCCGTTCAGCAATATGCACCTAGATGTGGTCATTGCGCTGTTGCCGGCAGAGAAGCTCATTATCCAGGAAGTAGACCAACCGTCCTGAATAAACAAGGGAGCACAGGTTTCTTTGACCGCAGAACTAACTCCATTGGGCTTAAGGGGACCAAATTTTTGAAACCAGCGCACAAAAAGGGAAATGTGAGATATTGAATTCCATGCGTCTTTAATGTACATACGGTATTACGGGGACCTAGTACGCTCTCCTTTACAACGCCACCAGTAGCATTTCTGGCATTAAAGGCGATACCATCAATGGAATCAACTGCACTCATTTTAGTTGAACAAGACGATAACCAGGATGGAAGGGGATCAGTCTTGCGGAAGGAGCTGACTCCAGATATAATGTGCGACTGAGGGACACGATCAAAGGCTTCAGAGATATAGAAATGGGTGACTCAGAAAACGGCATTCCGATCCACCAGGTTGATCTGAAAGTTAAAGAATTCAAAGTGAGAGGAAGAGAACAACCGGGATTGCAAGAAACATTGCTGTCTGAGGCTAGAAGGTCTGAAGGCTGAGATAGTCCATGACAGAATTTCTGACCACCTTTTTTGTCAATCTGTAGGCAACAAGCGTGTGAATAATAGGACATTAGTCAGAAATATCATGCGGGGGTACCGTTTGTGGCGGGAAAGTTTTACAGATTGATTCCGGTTGATCGTGAATAAGCCACACTTTATTGAAAAAGCAAATAAGTTGAGCAATTTCGAGTGTCATAGCTGCCAATAAAAACAGCTGCTACGGGGTGCCATCAGGGACTTGGTGATTTCTTGACTTGAAGCTTGCAAGATGGCGTGCAGCTGTCTTCAGGTGCAGGACTATGGCTAATAAAGTCGTGTATGCCTATTATAAGGTTTCCTTGGTTAAGCGGTTGTCGTTGTGGCCCTGGAAAGGGAAACTTATTGATTACACATCTCAGCATTTTCTCACATGGCTTTCGCCGACTTAACATCCTGCAAAATTAGGAAGTGCATGACAGGAATACTGTCACGGGCTCTTACAGTTTTGGAAGATTTATGAGGTGGTTTTGATGTCTGGGACCTTAGTTCCCCCTTTGCAAAGTGTTCACTAAAGTACATGAATGCGACGCAGAGGTTATATAAAATAAAAACCTGAAAATGCAACGCTTCAAGGACAGTTGCCTTTGCACTCCAATGCATTTGGATTTGAAAGAAATAAAGGTACGAAGTTTTGTTTCTGGCCACTTCTGCGTCGTGACAGCAGAATAAAATGACCGATCATTAGTCGTTTGTTCATGAACGAAAGGGTAGAAAGCTGGAATGCTGTTAGTCCGTCCGATAATAAAAGTAAACTAACGGCGAGCTAAGTCTTTCAAGAGCAGAGAACAGGAGTGATCACGGTCATGACAGTATAATGTCACATTCTCGTCAAGAAGTCCGTCGAACAATAAGATCATTGTTAGCCATTGTCTAATCTAATTAGGTAGAGAGTGTGCTACCGCCTATTAAGTTCCGGCGCCATCTGAAATGTAGGGTGCAGCGTGACTAATGAGAAACCCTCAAGTGATTTAGGCACTCCGTGGTGGATCTGCCTAAGAATGTTTCATTTGTCGGGGTTTTTATGTTTGGAAGACCTTGACAAGAAGTACGATATCACGCGAAGACTATTGTTGAAGCTAGGCCCAATAATGGGGCTGGGCATTTCGTTTCTTCTGGTTAAGGATGCTCATGTAGCTTAGGCGCCAGGGTCTGATAATCGAGATTTTGTCCTATCTCTCGTTGTTGGAACACTTGATGTTCCTACGTGCCCACGGTTTCCTCCCGTGGCAACTCACTCCGGCCCGCCTAACCCGTTTTGTTCCAACTTCTACACATGCGTCTTTTGTTGCCGCATATCAGGCCGCATTAAGCAGTCGGAAATTCAGCGTACTGTACGGCACTAAACTCCCTTCCGGATCATCTAGCGCCTCACGGACCTCATCATCTCAAGGCAGCTTGTCATCTTTTATAACTTGTCCTCCTCTGGTCACCTGGATACACCTTGCACATGAGCTGCGGGAATCCACGCCGTGCCTCGCAGCCAAACATTTTCCCACTCGGCCTCAGTCAGTTTAAATATCACCACCGCTTCATGTAGCCATAAACTTAGTTGTGATCTCCATAAGTTTAGATAATTTGGCCGGGCCTGACCAAGGTAAATTTCGGCATCATGCTACTGCTAAAAAGCGCAACACGAGAGCTGGCATAAAGGTTCAGTGGTTAGAAGCGAAATGATGGCAGCACACATTTTTCTTGTCAAGAGCTGTTCTGGCTTAAATTATCCGAAACATCTCCCATAGTCTTAATTATACTTGAGCTTACTTACCGCGTTCTCCCAGTTCGTGGTGAAATGTAATGATTAGATCCGTGGGAATGTGGTGTTTTCTCGGAATTACTGAGCGCTTGGCGTCCGCGGAAAATTCTGGATAACGTCAACTGCCCAATCAGTTTACAACCATTCTGTTGAAAGCCACTTTACTTCTCCTCCTAAAGGCATGGCACCAACCTCAAAAGATCCGCCCATTCTTGTTCAACAACAGCATAATTTGAAATGACGTGAACATATGGCGCATAATTCTTTACATTTGGCGACCGTTTTTATTCACTTTGCTTTGCATGAATCCAATAGTTGTCAACATTTGCCATGTGGCTTTCATCATTACACATCCAGATAGCACTGGCACCACAGAGCACCACTTAATGCTCTCCAAAGAGCTCACGCAATTCATGCCTACCCAGCATTCAATGTAAAACGTCATCCTCCAAGGGGTTGTTGTGTCGATTTAATTACAATACATTCCATCACTCTAACCACTTATTTTCCCCGCGGTCATTTCTCTCATCCACAAGCTGGTCTACTAAAGTATTATCTACCATCAAACATGCTTAGCACCTTCATACTAATACTTCCCCTGATTGCCCCTGTGTCTTCTAAAACTTTCATACTGTTTATCACCAGCCGGCCATTTTCAGTGGTTGCTTGCTTATAACGATTTTTCTCAGCACTTGCGAAAATCAGTTACCATTTTCCACACCACTCTTTTAGCTCATGTCAGCATAACCCCTTATTTCAGCGGTATGTCGTGTGCGACAGCAGTTAAAAAGTTGTTGAACACCCAACCCTCATCCATATGTGAGCCTGAGACCATGAGTAAAAGCATGATGGATAGCCCAGAATTGGTGAAGCCCACAACAGACTGTCCCGCTGTTCTGAAAGAACACAAGCATCAGCTCCAGAAGGGGCTTATAAGCTGGCTTCTAAGACGAGAGTACCTTACTATTCATTGAGGAATTATGGTCCCTTAGCTGCCTGTGACCCGTTTTTATTAAGTGACTTGCGCAGGGACTGCGTTTGGTTGAGACTTCCTCTCGATAGCCTGAGTGAATTGGGGTTCTGCATTGCACATCATTCCACGTAGCGTTTCCAACCCCGTATATCTTTATCATTGGCCGCCCTTTGGCTTCCGGCCCTGCCTTCAAATACATCTCCGTGCCGCTTTATTCTAGCAGTAGTTGTACACTCAAAAATAATGACGAAATTGGCCCGCTATTGTACCACTCGTCCTTCGACTTCATTAGACGGACCATTGCTCTAGCCCACCGCGTTTCTCGATTTTAAAACATTGAGCGTCGATAATTCCTCCTGTTCTGTATAGTGTTTTGACAGCGCTGACCCGACCTTTCTGGATAACCGCCGAACTTCAGACGGCCTGAAAACGTTATCTAATGACTCTAGACTAGCTACTGACTTTTGTGCACTTGAGTCACACTTAAGCTGCAGCCGTATGAGATGATCCGTAAAAAATTCTTAGTCGTCATAAGGAAAAAATCAACAAGATCACCCCGAGTCTTTAACAGATCCTGGTCATTTTGCGGCATCATTCAGCTTAGCGCTCTCCAGGGCAATAATTATATATATCAAGACATCACGGCCTAACCCTCCAAGGGTTGCCGTAAGTCTTCTACGGTTACCCTAACTCTCCCTCCCCAACCATATATCTTCACCTCTAACTCAGCGTTTAATAGTTCACCGGGACTTCTTCGAAGCCACAGGATTGGGTAACATCGACAGAACTCAATAGAAAGCGTTGTTTATAATGTCTCAAACTAATTTTTTTGTTTGGCCAAACTAAATTTCGATTATGCTTCAATCTGTCTACACCTTGGCTTTCATTTTGTTGGTTGCCAAAGCTCCAAGCTGGTTTCCATGACAGACCTTTATTTCACATTGTTTTAAATCCTGCATCTGTGTCTTACGCACTATTGCCGGTCCCATTTACCGCACGGACTTATTTTACTCTGCCACTGTCCCGCAGGATAAGTGAAAATTGAGGGGATATCGCAGCTGGCTAGATTGCACGACGTCCCTATTATCACCTAAAGCGCTTGCGAGGCTCTCCGTTCTTATGGTTATTAATGGACAAATATCTGCAGCAACGTAGAACTGTACCGCGAATACCCGTGACTCAACCGACCTTCGCAATACGGGAAACATTTTACGATATTCATGAGCATGATATTTTACAGGTTTTCCCAAGAAGCAGCAAACTTACCTTCCCATCCAGTTCATTCTAGAGTCATTCTGACCCCGCGGTCCTCTGCTGACTACTAGGCCTTGTTTATTTACGGATCACTGACTACAAGATCAGGCTCACCACTAAGGATGATGCTGAGGTTTAATTAATTTCAGGTCTCTTGCGTTTCGTATTTAGGCTCCGACATCTCGCCACATCACCCTCCATGGCTAACGGACCTCAATTTACGGAAAAATGTGGTCACGCTGAACTCTTACATAAACTATGCCAGGCAGCTTGCCAATATGACGTTTGCATTTTCACCACTGCAACCCCGTCAAATCCTCCAACAAACATTGAGGACTACATGAAATGTGCACCAAAGATATTAGACAAAACGGTTCTTCTTAAAGTTCGTCGAAAGCAGAAAAAATTTACCATTTTCAATCCATGTCCCATTTAACTTCGCTCCACAGCATTTCTATGACTTTCCCTAAGGAAAATAGATTATTAATGAAAAGGGGTATATTTCTCGACATTTCAGTAACATGCGCAAGGCAACATCAACTTTACACGATGATGGCGCAGTGTACATACGAGATGAAAATTCAGTCGCAAATACGCAGTGTCTGTGCTCTCATGAACATAACCCGCAGTAAGATGGGCTAAACACGAGTTTTAAAGCTTTTAAATCAGAACTAGATAATCCTTCGCCAAAACTTTCCGGGGTTGACTATGAGTCGCGCACTGCGAGTCAATCCGTGTTTAAAAGCATCAAGGGTGCATATCGCAGGTGCGAAATTTGGCTGGAAAGCAATGATGGGCGTTGTCAAATAGCCGGGTTCATCAAAAATCGGGAGGGTTATATGGTAAAGATGAAGATCGATACGCATGTAATAACGGGATGGAGATTGGTCAAAATCACACTGGATATCATATGAGATGGATAGAGAATGGTAATTACCAACATTCATTAATCAAAGTAATGATTAACATGAAACCGCGGGAAACCTTCAAGGTTGCATCGAACAATTTACGGGACGAAAATATATGAAGAATTGTAGACAGAGGGACAATGGAACTCACAAAAATGGTCACTGGGTTTATGCGGCTGGGAGCGGATTGTGAGGTGTGGCGGGAAGAAAACCAGTAGTGTAAGATTTACAATCAATCCGTAAATACACTCGCCATGAATGACCCGTTTGTTGTCATTGTTTGATATCGAAGATTATGGTGTTCCGTGGCGGCAGGGTTCTGGATCTTCGGGGATTGCGCGGCATTCCAGCGGTGTTAGTGACGGCGTTTGGCTAGTCGTAATGGTTCATCTGAGATGAGGTACCCGGGGCAGTCATTGGCGTTGATTTGTTTATCCTAAAGTTAAGCGGTCAGGCACTGGAGCGTCAGGCCCAGATAGCGGGGTGTAGGCAGCCAGCGCAGAGGATGAAGTGAAGCTTTCGGCGAGAGTTTGCTTTGTATTTATGATCACTGGCGAGCCTGGAGAAGAGTCAGAGAGAGAGAGGGCAGTCTGAAACTTTTCCAGTTGGTGTTAAGATGAGTAAACAAAAAACGGAAACAGCGATAACAACCAGTTGCTTAAGAAGATTACAGGGACCAGACGATTGTCTTGAAATGCGCAGGCGGTAGCTTTTCGTTGACCGGTCCTGTGCAACGAACGCCATCTGCCTGTTCCCTAAAGGTATATGGTACAGTCAATTCTAGGCTTCATGGTCCTTATTTGCAACTCGCTCCTTTTTTCATCTTCTGACAATTTGGCAGATGCAGAATAAATATTCTGCTAGGCCGGCTGGCGCAATGGCTAGGGGATAAATCCCTATTTCTTCTGTCTGTGGAACTCTTCTGGTCTATGTGTCTGGTGTACATGCTGCAGGGAATCATTTATAACTGATCATGTTGCCTACCGCGAATGCTTACTGCTTCCAATTGCCAGGGAAGAGCATAACTGAATGGGTCGCGGAAGGCAGCGTGGGCTTGATGCTAGGACAGGATTTATCACAGGAGGTCGTTGAGAGACAAGGTGGAGGAAGCATAAGAATATTGGCATCAGTAATCTGTGTTTGGCAGGACGATAACAACTTGTGCCACATAATAGTTTCCGTAAGCTTGCATGAATAATTAAGAAAGAAGAACGACGGCAGTTGTTTTAGACGTCAGCATACGTACCAGGTGCTCGGTTGGGAGGGGCATGTTAAAAAACAGAGGGGTGGTTGTTGAGGAATGAGTGGACAGTCCGACGCGCTACTTCCGCAGAACATCCAACAAAGCAGCCAAACGCTTATCTAGCGAACAAGGGCGGTGTGAGGTTTCCCTATCGCAGGGTCAGGTTTGGGCTGATGGCATAAATATTCACTGTAGAAGGTGGCCCATTCCTTCGCAGTTCCAATGTGCTTTGGTTGCTGGATTCAACCTGATCCAGCAGGGACTTATTCCTTTTTCTAACAGAGGAATGATTGAGCCCATATAGGTACTTTCCATAGTTCCTCCGCCCGAGTGAGTTTTTTGCGTTGTTTCTTTCGCAACTGCTGGGGGTGGTCTGTTTTCCCCACGTTCGGAGATGCTGAAGCGAACCCATTGCATTCATTTGGATTTTCGTACGGACTAAAGAAACAAAAGTGCGGATAGGCAAGCACACGGAGGATGGTGGTTTATGCCGTAAAACACAGACCCGCTCGTATGGATCCGTCATCCCCAAAGTCGTTTCTCACCTTCATTAACGAGTGTCGCTTGAAACTTACTAATATGGAAGGTGTTTACTAACGAAATTGGGATATTGTTCCCACCGAATGCGAAGACAGCCGGAGGTAACAAGTCAGTTACAGGGTGGTAGCCAATTTTGTTTTTTACCAAAAGCTGGGCTGCGTCCTTCGGAAGAAATACGGTTGTTGAGTATGACTTTGCAGTCAAGCGAGATCGGCATGGGATAGCAGAATTTTTGTTGTTTACCAGAGCAGATATAAAGGGGTCAACGAATGTCTCTACAGTCTCCTGTTGTTTACACAAGCTTCCTTGTGAATGATATACGAGAATTGAGTGGCAGAGGGCACGGAAGAGATGTTTCTGCATTTAAGCAGTTTTGCCAGTGTTGCAGCATTGTTCTCGTTCCGGATAAGTCTAAGTGATTCATAAGATACTAAATCAATGAATCGGCTGGCTTAAGCAAGGTCGCTTTAGGAGGGATTTGACGATGGCTCAATGAGATGGGAAAGTGAAGGCAACTTTGCGATGGCGGTCTCCGTTGAAAGTCAGCACGGTATCAGCGCTGAGCAATCGTATCTTCGAGACTTTGAACCTCTGAATTATTTCATAAAATACGTCAATTAACTTCACCCAGCAATTTTCTATTTCCGAATCAGATGCAGATCTTGACCTGTGTGTTCCTTTGGTATTGATGTTTACGCAGTTTGCCTGCGACATGGTATTAAAACTAATTTGAGTGGGAAAAACTGGCTATGATAAAGAGACAAAGGTGGTGCACAAACAATATGCAGAAAAATTCGTGGAATTATTCTGAACAAAATACAGGGTTTTCTACCATACGATAACTAGGCAAACCGGGTAAAGCTAGGACCACGATTTCAGCAAAATTTCAAACCGCGAGCTGACTCACCGATCCATTGGTTAATACAAGAACCCTAAGGCATCCTTGTTCTTTTCAAGCATGGACACCTGACGAAACATATCTTTGATATCTGCGGTTACGGCTAAATGTTCCAGCTAAACCAGCGACGGTATACCTAGAGGACACGGAGTCAAATCGGATCCCTTCAACGGATGTTTATTCAAACTTCCTATCTGATATCCTGCTTTGCCGCTAAAGACCACCCTCAATTTTCGGATTTCTTTGGGTTCATGAATGTGTGATGAGGCAAATATTAACTTACCTCTTCAGACATCCCATCTGAATCAAGTCACTGGATGAAGTCATTCTTTGCAGAAGCCGGTGAATTGCTTTGCTTTGGGCGCCAGGCCTGGACCGTTTTATGATCCAATGACTTAATGAGGTGGAACTCCGCAGACACACCAAAGGGTCATTTCAAATTAAGGATTAAATAAAATTGTAAACTTTTCAATTTGATCGATCGTTTTGCATTGATCACTGCCCACCCGTCTTGAACGAGTAAAGGATTCTGCCAAGAGCCGTTAGCTATGAATTCCGGCTCATATGGTCCAGCGATATTTTGGGCTATTTTGCCGCTAGCCGAAAAAGGTCAAAAGCATGCGCAATTATTCTAGGTAGGTTGTCCACGGTTCCTCGCAGAATTCAACCGCTGGTGTGCGATCTGCACATTGTTTAAGCTTCTAGCTTATTTCTTGCTCAGGAACCTGCCGTGCTTCTGAGGCATTCAAGCCGAGTGCAACAGTAACAAATGGGTCACAATCGGTGCCTCGAATAATAACGCTAGTGAACTTCTATTCGGTTTGTCCGAAGCACGGCGAACAAAAATCGGCGGCAAAGCGTTCCCGCTTGCGACCTCTTCGCAGGTAACTCACTAACGGAAGATACAGTAAACGCCTCATCAACACAGTCACATCCTCACCGTCGGCTGAACTCGGGCCGAATGACACCATTTCACATGTTGACACCCGGTTGTATGTGAAAGTGCTCTGGTTCACTTTCAGTTTTCCCCTACTAAGCCTGATCTTTGTGCCAAGCAGGTTCGAGCAAGATAACTTTAAGCCTTGTATTGAGACGCAGATTGAAAACCGCTGGTTCCGTCAATCCACTGATGATTACGTTAAAAGGAACAGGGGAATTCTGTGACTGCTCTAAACCACCTGAACAGTGCACTAAACGACGACATAATTGTCGTCACAGAGTAACTTTTGATCGCCTTGCATACGACCATCGATGAAAAGTATTTCTTTTGGGCCTTTTTGATTCTATAACACGTGTTGAGACAAACAACATGGTTTCATCCTGGTTCCTGTGCCCTAATAGAAACAATTAGTGCTTTCGCATTCATTTACGAACTAGTAGCATAAGTCCTCGTTAGAAATCAAGGAGAACTGTCTTATGCCTCTCAGAGTGTCACCCAGGGAACCGCCTGTTCTTGTCGTCCTGGATTGGAGCGGGTAACTGATTCGATGTTTCCGGACGAACTCACATAGTTAGTGGAAGGCTGGTTCTTCGTCATTGTCTCAGATCTCCTATGACTTCAATCCATTTTCCAACGAAAATAAGCAACATCTGAAGGACCTTTTCTGTACTAGAGTTGGTGGTTAATAACGTTATAGTAACTGTTCTCATTGCGGTGTAAACATCTGGCGTTTTATTCAAAGTTATTACGTTTATCAACGTCACTGGACTGCAAAAGGTCAACAATAACCGGCGGATAGAAGTGATTGTGCTCTTCACTTGCGGCGGAGTGTTGGGGCCCACAATTTGTAGCGCTATCGTAGGGCCTACTGTTGTACCTGCAACCCTTATCATAGCTGTAATGGACTCTACCATCAAATCAACACTTTTGGTTCCAAAGCTGCGTAATACCAAAAATAGTGATTCATAAATGAAGACTCCAAATTCGGTGACAAATTACCACAGTTACCAATTACTTTAATATAAAATGCCTTTGATTAACGGAATGCTGGGCATTGATGACAACCACAATGATCTACTTAAAAAAGCAAGGACTGGGATATGATCTGAATTCGTAAAAACATCAGAGGCCGGAGCGAATGAAATTAGAAAACAAAAATTGAGGTAAACACTGGAAAACAATTAAGATAGTTGAACGTGACTTCGACGATAAAGCTCACTTCAGCGACTGCAGTCTAGATTGATCGTCCACTATTACACCACAGCAGCTTCAACACTCCTCAAAGGTAAGCCAAAGTGCTCACTTAAATATATGCACAGATACGGTCGAATGTCGGAAACGCCACTGCAAAAAGAAATTAATTTCTCACGAAATTAAATGATGAAAGAATACGCAAGTCTGAAGCTTTCCTGAGATGCACACTTTTGATAAACAGCCATATGCATATGATAATATTTAAGCAGGACATTGGGCGCACGGGTTACTTTTCCATTTCGAAGCCTCTGGCAAAAGCACAAACGCAAGAACGAGAACAAATAAGGCTTCGATCAGTGAGCGCTACGCATGTTCGTTTGACCATTCAACACTTATGGGTCCATAAATTGTAATATCCTAGATCATGTTTCAGCATTTTGATTGGCCATGTAAAAGAGTCCGTGTGGCTGTGGTGACGAGTACTCAACCAAACCAATGGTATCCACTGATGGAAGCAGGATTTATTAGGTTTCCAAGCCCCTGTAAGTGGTTTCCTGTCAAATTCTCAGCTCCTTGCTTCTCCCTTGCAGCAACTCCTAAACTACGCAAAGACAGACCATGCCATGGCTGTCACGAAATACCTAGACAATAACTTGAATTGTATTGAGTATGTATTTCTTGGGAGGTCCAAGGTGACTATAGGTGGGTGTAAGTTGTCAGAAAACCTTTTGTACGTCAGTTTGAGGAAAATCAATGAATAGAAATGCAGCTAAAATGGAGCGGGATAAATCGACTTTAAATATATGCTGTGAAGACGATAATGTCAGGAGAGCAAGCGGTTGCAGAACGGCGCCCTAATGATGTCGTTTTACCAATCCTTGAAAAATCCAGTAGGAGGCAAGTTAACGTTTGAGCGATTCAGTTGCGCAAGAAAGCCCTTTCACAACTATTTGATTCAGCGGATTATATAGAAAAGCTAATCAGTGGATCAGCAGCAGATGATAAAAATCACGAATATGTAGTATGTTTCAACGTGGATGTTGTAGAATAAGGCAAACTTTAGTGAAAATGAGCAAAAACAGAATGAACAGAGGAGAAAGCCAGAAATCTTGAGGTAGCAAAAGACAGCTTTCTGCATAGCAGGAGGCGCTGCGAATGTTTTCACTTCTGTGGTTTTCTTCGGTGAGGCTGTCACGGTTGTTGGCTCATTGAAATGTGTTAGCCGTGGAGGAATATTGGACATCCTGTGCCAAAGTTTCGGAACGGGCGGTGAAGGCACACCCCTCCACCCATGTGTGGTGCATATTGATCCTCCTGAGGGGAGAAGGTGAAGGATGTAGGGAAGGTCGGGAGCGCAGAGATGGTGACGGAATACAGTTTCAAAGTTGAGTTTTGGCTAGGTTAAAGGGAGAAGTCGAAGACTTATAAGATGTTGTATGAGAGGCGTGACCATCTGTTAAAATGATTGCATTCCGGCTGTTTGATGTTCGCTGTAGCGTGCCGTAGACCTACGTGGGGATGCAGCCATGATCTATTAGAGCTTTGGAGCCCGGCTGATTTGTTTCACGATGGCGAAAGCCTGCTGCTCGTAGGTGCGACTAGCAGTCGCGTAGGCGACGCTTTCCCGAAAGATCTGTTACAGGACAGTGTAGGTGGGGTGGACGCAGGAAAGTTTGGGTCAATCAGTCAGTATGTACCGAGGTAAATCGAGCAAACTTGCTGACGCTGTTTACTTGCTGATATCAAAGAGAAAAGGCGGACTGGTTTTATTAGCGTTGTTGGAGATTTGATGCCCGAAGTTTGTGCTACAATTGCATTCGTTTGGGGTAAGGCACGGAGAGGAGCCTCGGGCGTTTTTAGGATAACTGACTATGGTCATAGTCCGCATTACCTGGAGCACTTTAATCACGGACAGCTCGTGCGGCTGCGTATTACCCTTAACCTAATGCTGCTAATAGACCAAAGGAAACCAGGCCGAGGAAAGGAGATACGTTTTCGATTGATGAGACCACGAGTGGCGTTAATTACCCCCTTTTAAAGAAGTTTTATTCGCATCATTTATAGTTGGTTTGAATGCCGAAACAAAAATTTCCCATCCACAAGCTAAGTGGCAAGAACGTCGTTGGTAATCCCAAGAAGATCAGGCAACAAGTGTTAGAGGATGATCTGGATTGTCTTGTGATTTGCCATCGATAGAGTGCCGTGTAATAGGCACCAAGCAAACCCCTTAAATGAATCCATGGGAATCCCATCAGGACTACTGAAAACTGCGGCGTTACGAGAGTTGTTGCATTTCCTGCTTGGCTTGAAAGCAGCGACAGCACCTGGCCACAGGAAAGCTACTAGTTTCGGAAGTTTCAATACTTTGCCAAGTTCGGATATGCATTTTAGCCTAGAAAAGTTAGAGGTTGTGCCCTTTATCGCTAAAACCTGACTCTAAGAAGCCAGCTGCTTAAAGAGCTTCATTAACAGATTCATGAAGTAGACCTGAGAACTGCGTTGGTCCTAAGCCATGTTTCTTCTGACCACTGTCGCCAATTCCGTCTGACTTTGAGTGAGAGGCCAGTGGCCAGTACTTCCGCCGTGTTCGTTCTTGCCTTGGGCAAACATGCTGGAAGTTTAAGAGAAAGTTGAATCCAAATGCTCAAAGGCTCTGTCGGAGTAAAACCTTGTCAAGAGTTTTCACTCCGGGAGCATTTGTTTTTGCTCTCCCGAACAGCAAGTATTTTTCCAGGTGTTGTTTCAGCAATTAAAGTGAAAATATCCGGACTAAACGACGTAAGGAGTGTATCGAAAAATCGATGCGCCATGTATTGGTTTTTATTGTGAATGATATAATATTAATAACACAGCGTTGTTGGTAGATGTAATGCGCCAACGTTTCGACTACCGTGGGTAGTCTTTCTCAAGGCAAGTTTTACAATCAAATGACTGAGGGAACGTTCACATGCCATGTGAACGTTCCCTCAGTCATTTGATTGTAAAACTTGCCTTGAGAAAGACTACCCACGGTAGTCGAAACGTTGGCGCATTACATCTACCAACAACGCTGTGTTAATAATATTATATCATTCACAATATAAAGTGAAAATACTTTTGTAATATTATCTGCATTATCTTTAATATTTGAATTCTAAAACTACTGACAGTATTCTTCCAAGGGAGGTAAACGTACTGCAAGGAACTCCTGCACGTTTATCTTCCACATACTTTCCGCCTACGGCCAGATTAATAGCACTTAATGAAGCGCACGGTTGACGGGTTATATTTATCAGTAGGACCGCATCATCGGTTAATCTATGCTGAAGTATATTTATAAACTGGTCATTCGCTATTACAACGGGCGCAGTTGATGTAAGATAAAACAGAAAAGAGGTCGTCGGTGGAGTTAAGAAAGAAACCTGAAAAGTTCAGAAACGAAAATAACCAGGATAAGCCTAAGCCCATTAGGCTTATATGCTGCTGTAAACACTTCTACAAACGAGCCAATACGATGTATACAGGATGGATGACAGACCGATTAAAAATGTGGGCCGTCTCAGGTGCCACTTCTATGAAAAGAAAACTAATCGGAAGTCGTGTAAATAAACACAAAAAATTCAATGGGCAAGGAACAATGGAAGATTACACTGGGAATGAAAAATCTTAAGTAACCGTGGCGGTGTAGTGCTGGAGTGGACTATGACACCAACTACCGGGACATCATCCGTATACATCCAAGGCCAATTCACTTTTATTGGGTGTACTCTTTCAGGCGACCTCAAAGGCACCGCAAACAAGTCACAAAAATTGGATTTGACCTCAGTGCAGGGAGGACTCATAGAGCCTATTCAAGCATAAGTTGCATGAGTCAGCTGCGCACGGTCCGACGTCTGCGATAGCCAACGAAGGAACCACAAATGTCGCAAGAGGTAGTTAATATAAAGAGAGTAATTTATGCTGCACAAATTGTTTTACCAGTGATTTCATCATCAAGGTAACCCAAAACAAATCCCATTCTGGAGCTCTGCATATAAGGGAAGCTGAGACTACCAACCCATAGTCGAAAAGGACTGCGCTAGTTCTTTCAAGTGCAACAGTTTTCACCTCACTCTGTCACTCAGCAATAGCTGTCAACAAGGTCCCCACCTGCATGAAGTTGACGTGGCATGGCATTAACCGTTGAAATCAAAAAAGAAATGACAAAAGGAATGAATCAGCCACACAGTAGTCTATGCCTCCAATCCCGGTCCAATGACAACCATGGATACCTCAATCAATGCTAGCAAGTAGATCGTTTATTCAGGAATGAGGGCAACGCATAATAAAAGCCGAATATAAGTATCAGAGGTAGATAAATCCTAAGCACAAAGTAGGTGGTGATTGGATGACACTATCAGTAATCACGTTCTAGCCAACACAGATGTTGCACGACAGGTCTACTCATCGAGTGAGTTGTGTGCACCGAAACTTTTGCGCTTAAACTGTCACAGAGCATTTCACCCAAAACGCCTCTTGGCACCCTTTTCATGTGGACAAATGTCCAGGTCACTTGCACTCTGTTTGATTGATGCCGATTAGCCCTCTGAAAAAGTAACATAATGGGCTGTAAATATTCTCGAAAAGGTGTCTTCCAGATACTGATGATTCTGTCCTTAAACAGCGGATAATCGAAAAATCAACCCGACTCAAGGACGTTGCATTACGTTTAAGTAACAAAGAGTGACTAGGGTTAAACGAGCTTAAAGTCCATAGGATGTGTGCCGTGCCGCCTTCGCCAGTTTAAACCAACAACTGCACCAAAAATATTCGGCTTTTATGCCAACTGTCAGTTCAATATGCTGCTCACCAAACAGTGGAGTCCGCAAGAAACTGCGTTCAAGTTTCCCTCTCCCTGTTTTGTGCATTTCTCTTCATTGCTGCGAGCCATCCACTTTGTCACATCTAGCCCGTTTCTATCTACGGCAATCAGGGACCCCGCCATATTAAGAGATCTGCTTGTGGCGTTGAAGGTTTGTCCACAGGCAGCCCAATTTATACACAACAAAACCAGCGGGAAGATACTGACGAGAAGTCCCTGTGAAACTCAAATTGCCCGCGAGACTAATTCTTGCCATTTGTGATCTCATCCTCCAACTATGACCCAACAGGAATATTATGTTGTTTATAGGTGTATAACCACCTTCATGCAAGCACGTTCTCCTTCTCTTCCTTTTGTCACTATAGTCTTACGTTGCGAATATTCGCAGTGCTTGTTTTTGTTTTGTTCCAGATATAAAATTCTTGTTATAAATTACTGGGATCCCGCGAACGACAACGTCAGCAATTCTACCCAGTGCACCGTATGTATGAGGATAACAATGCAGAAGACCTATTTTTTAGCAGCTTCCGTGAGATCACTGTCGCACAAAAGAAGTTTTTTCCCTATCTCATGGACATTTTTGTTTTCTTGGAAGTTTGCTGCCTTGAACTCCCTGCGAGACTTCAGGTTCGTTATTTTGGGATTTGCGTAAACCGCGAGCGCATTTCTGTGGCACTACCCCTCGTTTTGAAACTTCCTGATGGAATATTTGGTTGTTTGTGTATGCTTATTTATCACATTTATGATCCGTTGTCGCAAGACTTACGAATCTATTACCTTTTGTTATGAGATTCCACTTTGACTGCTTATTACTCAGAGGCTTTTTCAGTATTCACACTGGCCAAAAAATGATCTCAAGTGAAAGGTAGGCAGAAAGAAACCGGGAAAATATCTGATGAAATTTTGGTTGCTTGTGATTATAGTAAGCGCGTTAGTTCGCCCATTCCTAACAGCGCTTAATTGTGTTTTAGCACTCATGACTATAAGAACACTGATGTTCACAAGCGTAAGAATGCAGATTTGGATAGGCGATCTGCCGCCACTAAAGTGCAAGCGGAAGCAACATAGAGCCATGGAACAGGATGCGATGCAATTTTCTGTTAAATATCAGTCTGGAAAAATAGATTGGATGGAGAGCAAAGTTAACAAACTAGCCAAATACCTCATTCTCCAGCAAAATAGTCCATCGATATATTCACCCTGCAATCGTTAACGTTCGAATAGTGCCCTCAGCAGCAATGCTCGTTCATGAGGCAACTGGGAAATTCCATTTAGGCCAAGTAATTTGGCTCGGGGCAGACATTTTACATTGCACTTTATTGTCAAGGACGAGCGACGGAGACCATTGACGGATGACTCATGTCGGAGGCTGCCCTGGGATAGGCTAGTGCATGGGAAATACTGAGGTACTATTTCCAACAGCCTTTTAAATTCGCCGAAATCTGATAGGCGGCATAATGTTTGAGGCAGCGGTTATCAAAGGAGACTTAAACCATGTTGGGTGAAGTGAAAATGATGTGCAACTCCACTTTCGCATTATATCACTTCCGTTAAGGCCCAGACGTGGAAGCAGTGCATGAGTTGGAAATTATCGTCCATTATTTGTCACTGCAGATACGGATCGGAATTTACGAAAGTCAAAACCGAGGTAATCACGAGGCCATCTTTGATGACGTAATGCCCAGACCAAAAAGCCAGAATGGCCGATGGCAAATTCAATTTTCGAGCCCTGGACGGTGGCAGATCAACGAAGACACCCGTCAGTCAACTGCATTAGGGTGCGTAAGATCATGGCCGGGTGCAGCCTCCGCAGGTGCGCAAATCACTCACTTCACTTCAGCTGACAAAAACGTGAGCTAGTCAGAAACAGCCAAAATACGTCTCCCACTCTTCTAATTATAAGCGCAGGATGCTGCATGCAACTTTAAGGGAGATACCATCCAATTTACTTCCCTGTATGTTCTCTAATGATTCCCCTCGGCAAATGGTTGTCAGCGCCGCAGGGGTGAGTTCTTGTGTTCTGTATTCCTTCGGGATCCAGCAGGCATCACATTCCTATGATGCCACTACCGACTGCATTTGTTGTAAGGTGGTTGTTGACCCTGGTGCCGAAGTCCTGGGCTGCGATATTTCTGACAGGTAGACTAACCCGGCCCGCCCATCAGTCAGCATAGAGGTTTTTCAACAAGATTACTTTCACGGACCGCAGGAATGTGCAGTCCATCAAATTTTGGTCCCTACAACCTTGGTTGCCCCGTTATGGGCTTATTTGTGTGCTCAAACTTTGGGTCTACGTTTAAACACCATCCGAGCTGAATCTATCACAATCCTTTGCTCTAACTCCTGAAAGCTAGAAGTTGTAGCCTTTGAATAGCGGAGGAACCAAACACCAGCATGGTCTGTTTAAAATGCCAACAGCACCCAACTGCAGTAGCGTCCATGACCGGAGTAAGTTAGTCGATTTAGAATTTGACGGCTGTGTGCAACTGCCGTTTTTCCAACCGCAACCGCAGTCACTCACTCTTCGAAGTTGCCGAATCATTCGGGACCGCGCAGGCCGTCTTTAACAAGAAGCAAGTGAATCCTTGGTAGGCTGTTAGGATCAAGCCGTTTCGGGGACCACGAGCAATGCTGAGATAACCGGTTCATCAGCGGCACTTCAATCTCGGGGTCTGCCCTCATAAGGAAGCAAAGTAACCTTGTGGTGAATCTCTTCAAATCAAGGCAACTGACAGAACGGGCAAAACTGGACCCTGCTATCAGCCCCAATATGCTCACTGGACTCCTCTCGCCTCTCTCCACGAAAGAGGAAAAACGTCGAATCTCCCATGAATTCCTGCAGTTTCATAACAGATCACCCATCATGTGCGAAGATTATTGCCAGCAGCTTTATTAATCCTGAACTATCCTGCCCCTCCTCTTCTGCTGCCCCGGTGTTCTAAAACTCCACTTTGGGAAGTGATTCCAGCATGATTTCAGCCCACGAGAGGGGCAAGCATCCAAGTTTTTGCCCCTTATTGAGCCTCAACGAGGTTTGTACGGATGTGCAAAATTATTTTGGCAGTGACCTTGAATCAGTGCTCTGCAGCTCTGCAGTATCTCTAACTAATTATCAAATATTCCCTTTTTCGCTAGCTAGGCCTCACTCCCTTTCATGCTCCGCCCGTCAAACTGGTACGGCTTTTCTACCACCTAAGACTTCCAACTGCTGCCTACTCGGTCTACAGAAACTTCTTCACATCCCTTCCCAATGTTACCGAGCACCTTCATTCTCCAACCAGATTTAATCATCCAGGCTTCTCATCATGGACGTAAAATCTTGTCAATTTGGAACGGATAATAGTTCACAGGGAACGTCCAAATCCTCCTTTGTATAAATTGGTGGACTAAAACCTTCACATTTGCTAAGGCTAATCACCTAAAAAAACATGATTTGCATGCAAACTATGACCCAAGTAAGCGTAACAGCAACGCCAAAGTGCTATCTGAAAGATCCTGCCGTGCCTCGTGCATTTTGCAATGCTGATCTTCCCCCAGTCGCCCAAGGTGAACGACCATCTGGAAGTTGTAGAAGTACTCAGAGTCCCCTATCATTCTCCCTCTCATATATGACTTCAGCCCATCTTCCCGCTTATTTCTTCAATAGCACCCGCCTTACCCCAAATATTACTTTCCTGCTCACGATGACTACTCCGACAGAATTTTCTACACAGGGTATCCTCCAGCACCTGATTGTCCCTGTTCCAGTGAATCATCCCACTTTGCAGACGGAGTACAACTCAGTGCCATTCCCAAAGAAAACCAAAAACGCTTTCCACAGAGAAACCAAAAGACGTCACCCGCCTAAACACACATCTTTAGCATGAAAAGTTATGGAAGAACCCGTTGAATCGCGATTGCATTAATATCTTTTCCTCAACAACTTGTTTGTTAGAGCCAACAGGATTTTATCAAATGGCTGCCACTGCCCCAAAACGTTCTCATCTGCGGTTGTGGCCAGTGAAAATGTGCAACATCCATTCAACGAGAGGCTAGTGGGCTGATTCTCTCCCCTTTCTTGCCATCAAGGGTGAAAGCTGTTACACCCGGAGCACTTCTGGCTTGACCACATAAAGCTTACTATATCCCTCCAATTCAAGCTAATCATGGGTGTAGTACTTTCCTCCTCTATATTTGCTTTACCTGAAGCATGCTGATATTCCCTAAACAGGGCCCCTTTCCTTGCCTGACCGCCCAAATATGCCTGCCTTTTAAACCGGAAGCGTCTGTATGGCACACAACAAAGTTTAGAATCGGTCGCCATTTAACGTCCGCACTATCATCTCTTCATCCATCTTCCGGCGAGAAGTGAACTTTGACATGACATCCAAAGCTATTAAGTTGAATTACTCCCTAGTGGCGCTGATGACGCATATGAGAAAGGATTCCACTAACGGCAAATGATCCCAGACAATCCACATATTTGCTTCAGTTATACGGTCAACATGCTGGCAATTTTCCCTCCAAATTCATAGAACAGGTCGCAGCCGCCGATTTTCCTTTATGCATCAATTACCAAATAGCGACCTACAAATCTCAAAATATTGCGACTGTTTTCGGTGCGCTACTACTACATTTTTACTTTATTTTACTTGCTACTGCCAGAAATTGTAAGCATACGCATCTCTGTATTTTCAGTGCTCCTTCCGTCTGTGACTTCATCAAAATAAAAAGGACCCCATTAAATAGAAAAATATGCTCGTGGACAGCGTCCGACTAACTTGACAGCTGAAGTTGAGAGGGGCAGGCAGCTATATGGGGTGCATTTCCTATATCTTTCCACAATTTCCCCGCCTTCAGTTTTATTTCCATGATAATCACCATGAGAGCATACAATTCCTGGTGTCACCCGAGCATGGGAAAAGCGAACTATACTCAGCATTTGCCAAAACTACTCCGTGGCGTAAAATTACGAGCGGATGGAAGAAATATGGGCCTAGCCATTCCTGGGATAGAAGAGAAGATAAATGCAGTTGCACGTGCATGATCATAACCAAAATTAAATGGATTTCATGTGGCAATGGAGACAACAATAATAATAATAATGTTAATAATAATAATAATTATGAGTAAATTCCTCGAAATTCGAGAGACATGCGCAAGGCAACATTAACTTTACACGATGATGGCGCAGTGTACATACGAGATGAAAATTCAGTCGCAAATACGCAGTGTCTGTGCTCTCATGAACATAACCCGCAGTAAG
>LUCM01003539.1:41092-77189 GCA_008360955.1 Fasciolopsis buskii | reverse complement strand
TGACATGGGAGCAATTATGGTTTCCTTCAATGGCTTGGACAGTTCTTGAATACGATTGCACTTCTACTGTTTCTTCGTTCACTTTATTTACCTGTTGGGCAAGCCTGATGGAAGCGACACGGTTGTCAGGCTTTAAATCGGCCTTGAGGTATGAAAACGCTAGCTCGGTTTTAGCCGCGGTTGGTGTTTCCCGCCTCCTAATTGACCCTTAAGAATTGTTGTTGGTTGGAGACGCCGGGAGATATTGCCTGAACTGAAGTCAGTTTTGCGCAAATGCTGCATGGTCAGTCTGTAGCTCGCGTGCTCTGGAACAGAGCTCCGAAAACGGAAGAAAAAATGTGGCAAAATATGTTTTGTGGAATGAAGCAGAACTTATTTTTTCTGTATTATCAACTTCCTGTATGATTCTCTTTGGATGTTACTGCATTAGCACTATTCAACCCAGTATTATATATATTCAACTCAGTATGATTAATTTATATGTGATATGTACATATATATTTATGTAATGTCATTGGTATTCTGCGGAATTATCAGTGAAATGCTTTCCTCACTTTCTGAACTCGGAGCCTGGCATTTGGATTGCGGACTGTTCGTCAGCAGTTAAGCTGACATCGTCAGCCTGTGTGGGAGTCTTCTCGGCGGACCAGGAAACATCTGCAATCTGAATGCCAATCTAACCGATCGGAACCTCATGCCAGCCAACAGTTTGAAGTAGGATCGATAATAATATTGGGAATACTTGAGACTGAAACGTTTCTTATTCCATTGGTTGCGGATTACCAATTGCTTTCAGTCTGTTGATCTGACGTTTTCACTTGCAGCTCAAGGTGGTATCATGATAAGGTTTCGATTGGTAACCGTGCAATTTTCGACAATGTAGTTTCAACCATCGGCAGCGTAAAAATAGCCATTTTGCATTGATCTAGACGCTGAGAATTGCAACGCATAGCGTGCGGTTAGAGCCCGATTAATACAAGTACCATAAACCCCTTTTCTTTCTGTTTAAAGCTCATTTCTGGTGCCAACAGATTGCCTACCAGATGTAATCAAGAACTGTTTGTGTCGAAAGCTGGACGACCTTTTACGCACAACAATGCCTGGTGATATCGTGATTTTGGCATGAGATATGAATGCCAGGATATGCCAACTGTTCTCGCATGAGATCCATCCAGGAGTCCATGGATCTTTAAGGGGTTGTTTGTGCTGAGATATTTAGTTGTTTTTCACCAGTACGTGCTTGAGACATTTCAGTCTTCGACACGCCGACACGCGACCCGGCGTCCGGCTTCTCCGGGTTAGTGGTGAACCAAACTCGACTGCATCGCTTACTATAAGCTACGTATTCCGCGATTGTCCACAACACTTCCGGTCGTAATGGAACACTTCTCTGGATTCCGACCACGTGATCGCATGCACTAACCCGTCCATGTTCTTTGATGGGCGTTCAAATGGCTTGGTGCAGTATGGTTTGGATTGGGACAAGCTATCTGGTTCGATCCGCTTTTCACTCCTTCAAAGCGCATTGCCTGAATAGCTAGGATTGGCTCCATTTCTGCAAACGATTTCCGTAGTGAATGTGCTTACCACGGTAGCATTAGTCTAATCTCTAATTCGTTAAATCTGCTTTCGTCCGTGTTTCTTCGCAAATTTTACAACACGCTTGTAGAGCAATCTCGTGAGAAACTAGCTAGGTTTCGCGCTCGCCGTTGATGGTTTGATCGGATCTTCTCTGTTTTTATGACTCTTCTGGAATGTCTCACTGTCGGGGACGATTTGTCTTTTGCCCTATTAACAATGGTTAGGTATTTTTTAATCAATATTTCTTTTATATGTTTTGGAATTTTAAATAAAATACGAGAAACATATGTAGATATTGTAATGCATATTCCTTCGTCGTTCACACTATCAGTCGCATGGTGTCTTTCTCGGATGATCGAACCAAAGTGGAGAATATACTGTCAACAGTGTTTGCTGCTAGTCGTAAACCTTCCAGCTATTTCCGATCAGGTGTTTGAATTCTCACGGATTCCAGTTAAGTGGATGACTCCAATGTTATTTAGAGCACCTTCACCATTATTTGTGAAGATAAATAACAAGGATCAGTATTTTTCATGAATCCCATAACATTGTATCTTTAGCCTCACGTTCAAGCACGATGCTTCCCTATTTAGTTCATAGCAGTTACTCATACCGAGTATACACATTGTTCTGGCTGCCAGTTAGATTTCATCATTAAAATCACCGCGTCAAAGTGCAATACTTTCCCACGGGTAAACAGTTTGTTCGCTTCTGACACTTTTCACTCTTTGGTGGGACGACCGGGTACAAACTGACCTAATATAGACTTTGAGCGCAATTTTACGAGCTCCATTATGTTGTTGAGTACAAAATTGTAACTGGGGCATTGTTCGATCGAAATTTCTCTCCCCCACCTACCCGCAACCCCTAGGATTTATTCGTAATCGGTTGCTCATAGGGTAAAATAAGACGTTTTGCCGAAACCGGATGTGCTATTAGTGACTGTTTTACCAATCTAATTTTTCTGTATAGCCATTAAAACTGAATATCAGAGTTCATGTTCAAGTGGTGCAGATGATGTGTTGCGCCAAATTTCACATTGTTTTCACATAAATCAAGCAAAAATGTGAGAACGAACAATCATGTTCACTAAAATATTTGTTTTTCTTTTATCTTTCTTCTAACTAACTGCTACTGACTGGCTAGGAATGAAACGACAGCAATCTTATTGTTGAAGTTAATAATGATGAGTATCAGGGTGAACTTATTGCGTGGGTATAAATAGCATGGACAGACAGTGTCGTTTAGTGGATATAATCAAACCAAGTTTATTCCCCCAACAAAAGTTCTATTACCCTAAGCCAAACTTGAATAAAAAAAGAAAGCATAATTTTATCCCGAACATTTGTCCATGCACTTGGTGAAACAATTGACCTTACCTTTCTTGTCTTAGTCGAGTGCACATGTTTGTTCGTAATCAAGGGAACATGCAGGGATGCCGAACGTAACAGACTGGGTGGTTTACAGTATCGTCCGATTCCATTGTTTATATTGTTCAGTATGGGAAAGATCGAGTAGGGGAATGATCTAAGGTCTGTGTTGAGGACGGATGCTGGGATTCCAGCGTGACCCGTTGGCCGATCACTGTCTTTCGCGTAGCCCAGATTGAGGAAGACACTAGGTTTTCGCCTTGGAATTCACACGTTTCATCGCATTTGACCAAGAAGGCGATTACTGCCTCCATTGTGCAGTTGTTATCTAGTTTTCGTTTCATTTATGAATTTATGATAAGCTCTTAGCGTTAGCTCAATGTGATATTCGAACAGCCAAATTTTACTCACTAATCAGAGATGAAACACGTTTTATCACTTGTTTTGATCGTCCGAAAGAACTCTGAATCGTTCGCGAAATTCTTTAGCCTTCATAAATAAGTGTGTTAATCATCTTTCCTTTTAGTAGTTCGAGAAATACTTGGGTGAAATCTTGATCCTCGTCTTTAGCTTTTCATACTCATGGACCAAGATGATCTCTTCACATATTTATTTCAGATAAATGTTCTTCGCTGTCATCTGCGGAATTCCATTCTTAGCATCTATTTCATGCTATCACCATTGTTAACTGGGATAAGTTGCTTTCAGCTAAGACTATCACCCACCTCATTGAGATCACGAACGAAAGGATTTTATCACTCAATGATTCGTTTGGTTTCGTCTTATTTGTTACACATGCCTCTTCAAGTAGACTTTTAAAAATTGTGGTGCTCTTACTCCACGTAGCTGGCTCGGTGAATCACGTTTCCCTTTTACATTTAGCCGAATTTGCTTGGCATGGCACGATAGCAAAGTAACAGAAAAAGCCCTGATACAACGGCACAAAATGGACTTAGTATGCCTGCATTCGTAATTTGGAATGGTCTCCTCACATACTTTAGACCTACTTCCAGCTATCTGTCAATCGGGCTAAAAGCGCCTGCTCACATTTTGATGAAGTCGGTGAAAGTGTAATAATAAAGTTTCTTCAGCAGAGGTTGTTTGAGATGTACGGTCATGTGGGGACGTTTCTAGATACGTGTAGTGTGGGTAGACACCAAGAATCGTAAGGCACCCACCACAGAGAATTCTGAGGCCTCGGTTTAACCTTTCATCAAGAACCGAAGTTACCCGTGGTTTTAAGTATGTAAAAATTGACATCAAAAATCTATCCTTCATCACACTGTTTCTGCGAATCGAATGCAAAACGTATAAGGGAATCTCAATACATAAATGAACTTTACGAGTAATATGAATGTGACAGTAATAGTAAATTGTTTTACTGGAGCTCTCCTTGGTGCATGGGATGATTATGAATTGAGTGTTGTGCATTCGAAAATCTCATTACGGAAGAGTCCGTTAAAATTTCCAGGGATCTGAAACCGAGTTGCTTTTTTCATAACTAGCGTACAGTGTCCATCTTCTGGAGTCACTTCAATTGACAAAATGGGACATTATTTCAATTTCATGCTGGGAAACTAGTAAAAGCAAACTCGATCCTTAGAAATTTTCGATTAGCAGTCCGAGTAAATATCAAACAGAATATGAGAAAATAAATATCATATATTTCTTTAACTGAAATCTTCGGAAAACTATGGATAGGACATCGTTAATAAGTTGCCTGTTTTCAATAGTCGTATGGCTGTACGGTTGACCAGGTGCTTTTGCGTCAAAAATTATTTTTATCAATCAATTGATTTTTCGTTTCCCTATCCCGTCATGTTAGAATTTCTTTCTATTTAAAGGTTTGCACACTGTAAACCGATGCTGACTATAGTTTTTATGACAAAGTCGAAAATGGAGCCGAGAAGTAAACGTGAAATTAGAGATGAAAGCATTTGGTAATCAAAAAGTTTGTCACTAAATCCAACAGCTTTGATCGGTCCTCTCGTTGGTAGCTCGATCCGGAACGATCAGAAGGCCTCTGAACGGTCCATACGATCCTTGTTTATTGGTCGTATTCAGATTATACGCGTACCAGGCACAAATCTGTTTATGTAACATGTGTCATAAGAACCACGGAGAAGAAGAACGAATGAGAAAGAAAAAGAATTTTTATGTGAAGTTCAGCGCTCATATAATACCTGTTCCATTCTGCGCCTCCAAACCATCGGTTGTCCATGAGGATCCAGGATTCGTCACTGCCTTCGGTGCTGCCGGGATGTCCAAATCGAATAGTAGATTGACTTAGGGAGTCTTAACTCGAGCCATTAACCGAACGCTCAATCCTGCTGTGCAGTAGGACAAACTATGGGTTTTGTAACCCACTCGTGACTGGCAACTGATCATCCAGTTCAAATGCATCACTAAACACTTGTCAAACACATTTACAGTGGCTGTTACAGATCAAATCTCATCCGTTAATTGATCTTAGTCTCTCGGGTCCATTGTCTCTACTTTAATTTTCATTTCGAACGATTCTCTGGCTGATCAGAGAGCATGCAATGAAAACTAGGTATTCCTCGACTTCTTGCTCTAACTTGGTTGAAGGACAGTGATTTCAATCTTGCTTTTGGGCTCACAGTTCATCAGATACCTAACCACGACATCCCAGATCGCTTTTTCGGTTACCTGGTATTCTCGAACTTGGGATGCCTAACTGCTACCTGGCTTATTCCGCATGGACCAAGTAGTCCGGAATTTCGCCAATCGTTCGAAGCTGACCATGACAAAAGCACTTTGTTAAGAGAATGAAATGAGTGGATAAGTTTCCATCACTGTGCATAGTGTACCATCACGTGCTCTGATGTGACTGGACACTGAATTGCGATTTGGATAACACGAACCCCCCCCCAAAGACAGGCAGTACTGTCTGGAATCTAATAATTCCATACTCCTCCGCTACACCTCACAGAAAAGTCCTCTTAGTCTGTTTTGACACTCACTTTCCTCTGGATCGGGATGTTGACGAATATGTGCATTGCAACAATTGGAGAGAAAATGTTCTTACGGCCCACAGTTTGGCGTATTTGTTGCATTTCAGCCGAGATGAGACATCTTGGCAATCGGTATTTTTGTAATCTTAATGTTGGCTAAAATGTATGCATCAACAAGATGTTCGTGACCGGGATGTCTATTGCATTGGACTATTTGTTTCCGGCGAATCAAGTGAAACATGATTACCGGTATTTATTTTCTCCCCTTATTACCAATCTGCCTCCCCCTCCCGTCGACGAAATTTCTCTTTGCGTTTTCGTTTGACGAAGCGGACGATTGTTATCTTACAAAGTTCAACTATTTTCTAATGAGAATCCTCCGCTAACCTATCTGTCGCCCAGATATATTTTACATATACTTAGCATACAAAGAAAGTCTACAAATTTTTGTTGGTTTTTATCACGTACCCGGTTGTTTTTTGACGATACAATCAGTGATGGTATAAACTATAACAATTTTGATTTGGATGATGTGCACTAGTATTGCAGTCTAAAAATTAACGACACAAATAAGTTTGAATTAATTGTGCTTATCAATGGTATACCACAGTCGAACATACTTATCAGTTTGTCCGACTGGGCTTTTGTGTCATTCTTGTCGGTGAAATCACAAATACCAAGAATGAAAAACTTTCTATCGTTGTTGATGTTTTTATAGGACACTGAATATGGTGTTAGTTCTTATTTTATCTATCATATCTCATTCTTGAGTGGATCATATGTTACTTCATTTCACCTTCATCTGTTTGCTTCTCCCAGTTGTCTGGATGCCTCGACCAACCGTACCCAACTGTCCAGCAGGATTGGAATATTTGACCCGAATTAATCAATTACTGATTAAACAAAAGATAGAACTATTTGAAAGTAAGTAAATCAGTAGTCTGATTTTCTTCAAGTTCATTGTTTTATGGAATATGATCACCAGCTTTTGTCTCTATCAAAGGTCACGTATGAGGAATTTGTTTATTGCAAATTACCCGATCTATTTCGCTGCTTGAAACTGACAAATTTTATTGGGTTACTTTACGGTTTTATGGTTCTGGAACGTGAGATACACACGCGTGAGAGATGTTTTGTCACTTACAGAATCTCTTTCAATACTGTATGTGAAAACCGATCGGATTGATGTGCGACTTGGTACGACGCGCTGAGAACAAACTAACGGTGGCAATTGTCGGTCATCTTTGTCATACCGTGACGTGAAATCATTTTGACCAATAGAACAGTCAGGTATAAGGCTCTATCCGTGAATGTGTGCACAGATCACTTAGCCGTTCCCAGTGGTTAGGCCCGATCGATACACTTCCCTGTGTTCGTCATTTTTTGTATCCCATTGGCGAATCCATAGTTCGCAATTTGTCAAAATTGAACTTGCAATGAGGCGAAATTCGTATAATTTCCTGAGCAACCGTAATAAGAAAAATCATAGTTTTTCCATAAAATATTTACAATTACTGCAGACGTAGATTCGATTAAACCCAGATTGGAACATGATCTGCTTGCGAGCATGAAGGTGGGAGTCAAGCCTCTCGGTGGCTTGTAGGAGAACGAAAGAAATGTCACCAGACATTAGTGTAAAATTCTTAACATTCGTTTATAACCCCTGTTATACGTGAAAAATTAAAAGTCCCGTTTAGATTTTATGTAAACGTCTGCACGTTAGATTTCAGCGTGAAAGAACCAAATTAGGTAATCCAATTAGAGTGAAATGGTAGCTCCGTGGTTGATTTTTGAAGATTCCATTTCAATATGCCCACAGTGCAAAAAATACAAATATTCAAAAATTTCTAACAATTTTGACGGAGATTGACCATTTAAAACGAAACTTTCATTGCAACGATCTGTCGGAAATAAGAACAAGTCTTTGCTTTTGATAGTGTAATACTGGCGAGATATTCCAACTAGGACGTTTCCATCCATGACATCTGTACGGTGTCTCTTTCCTCTAGTCGTCAAGATGACATTGTCTGTTCAGATTTCCAGCAAGTGTCATCTCTCCTGCGGCTGATACCGACGAAGATTGTCCTTAATTGGATGGTATAAATTATTGACGACATGTTAGCTCTATGGCCCCATGATTGGTCCCGCGTGAGAACAAACGTTCGATTGTACATTTTTAAAACAGACTAATATAGAAAGCGTTTAGTAGTTTATCTCTACGGCAGATGAGTGACATTGAAACGTAATCCTCAGCTATACGACTAGAAAAGTGATAACGATGGTTGATCGCCTGTTGACGAGACAGCTGGAAAAAGTTTGCGTAGAAAGAGGAGATAATCAAAAACCAGAATATGACGCCACAAAATGAATATCAAAATGAAATGAAAAAACGGAAGATACATTGGAGGATATAGATTGAAAGAATGGAATGAATTTTGTTAAACGGAGTTACAAACAATAAGACTGAAGCGTGGATATTCCAGTTTCATTTTTAATGTGCCCACGTGTGTGTGTGTGTAGCAAGCAGATCTGGGCTTTTTGAAGACAAATTATCTGAGATAACGGATATCGAGTGCAAAACAACAAGTAGACTGCAGTGGGCACGGAAAACCGCACAGCAAAAAACTTCTGGTAAAGAACGAAGAAATAGGAAAGTCGGATGAAAAGAAATTACAGGTAATCGGGGTTGGGCGAATAAGGCTTTGAGAAGTCTGGAAGCAAGAAATTTAAGGTCATTGTGATACTGGTACTATGGTGATTTCCCTGATTTATTCGGAATTCATTACCGTAGCAATATAAACACAAGAATATATATATATATATGTATACGGGAATGTGGTTTCAGTAGTTTTAATGGGTAAATAAATATAACAACCACAAATAGGGGGAAATGTAATAGGGCTATTTTTGTAGAACTCATCGCATATGTCAGCTCATTCAGCCTGCTCTTCCATATCACCGAATTTCCATCTTCATTTGTGATTCCATAATTAGTCCAAAAATCAAAACCAGAAACAAAATCAGCATTTTCATCTGCACATTTGTAAATCATATGCTTACCGAGAAAACGTAACTGTAGTGACCAAATTGTCAATATCGATCGAAGACTTTCAGGAAGTTGAACAAGATGTGTTCCACCCGGGAGCCAAGTGAGCAGCAGATCGAGACAAGTTCTGCCAAACTACTTACTGAACGGTCGGATATGACAATCGCATTCTCGAGTGTTCATCAGTCGTTTGCTGTCGAGGAACCCCTGCGTAGTTTGGTAGTAGTTCCAAGATAAGATAAACTTGTGGGATGTCCGGCTTTATTGTTCGTGATTGCATAGGTTTTGAAGTCCAGAAGTCCACATAGAAAATACTCAGCGCTTGACCAAGGGGTGAATACAGGAGACAGAATATCCGGTGCAGTTTAGGTCCCAAAACTTAAAAAAACGATTGATAGTATATCTTCCAGAATGCGAAGTACTTGATTAGCATGCTTGTTGCTCGTATGGTTTTAAGTCCAAAACAAAACCGTAATTGGTAGTATTTCAAATGAACGAAAGCTGAAAGTTGAAAATAAGGCGTTCTATTTGTGTACGAGATTAGCAGAGAAATTACTGATAACAGTGAATGAAAAAGACAGTCATTTTGAGCAATGTTTTATTCCAACTGACGACAATGTTCCAGCTAATGTTCGGGTCAATTAGATTTGTACTACCCACCACAATAGCTTGCACGGGTAAGTGACCGTTGCGGAGTGGCAACGCCATCTAAGTGATATTAACGTGCTTCGAAGCTTGACAAATAAATAGAAAGATCAATGATGCCATCAAGTACGGTGTAAAACTAACAGTCTTCAGCATATTATTGCTTCATTGCTTAAAACGGGAAAACGAATCAAATTGTGCCAATCCAGATTAATTTAGATCATTCTTATACACCTGTTGGATTGGCCATTCCGATTGCCTAACAGTTTTTCTTTCGGATTTCTCCTCATTTGAGATAATATTACTGAATGGAAGTGTCAAAAAGTATCTCGATATCTTAATCGATGGCATCACAAGCAATAATCCAGTTCAACAATAAACATTTTAATTCGATTCCCAAAATATTAATTCGAGATTTTCAACAATTTAAAATGCTTTCATGCATTTCCATGTTCAGATTGATAATTTTCAAATACTGTTTGCTCCGTCTTTTCGGCTTTAAGGTGTGGTATCAATCGTCTTCAAGTTCGATTTTATCTCTGTGGCAAAAACAAAGCATTCGCAATCCCAAACATTGTATAACTAGAAGATGTATCTAACGTTCGAAACGGTTCACATTAGTCTCATACAGCTTTCGTTGTACACCAATCAAAAAAATTGATTACTCCGTTTGTGTCTATTGTGTTCACTGCGTAATTTAGGCGAAACTTATTTCTTCCGTTATTATCTCGTATTCTCGTCTCATAGTATCATCATCATCATCATCATCATCATCATCATCATCATCATCAATATCATTATCGTTATTGTAATCATCTGTTTCTCCTTTCGATCTTTTCTAATATTTACGACCAATTTAACCGGTGGATTTTAGTATTTACAAACATTGAAACGGAAAACCAATACGTGTGTATGAACACAATGGGACAAACGATTTACCATTGTCGGGAAGGTGAGAAGTTCTTCGTACTAAATATTTATTTGTATACTTTTATTCTGCTATATTGTTAACCAATTGGTCTGTTGTCTAGCAACCGTGAGAATGCTCGTTCGAGAAGTACTGTAGTTTGTTTTCATGAAAAATCGATTTTCATTGTCGCGTAGAAATGTTTGCAAATCTCCTGTACCGGTAACCGCTTGTAGAAAACACAATGGAAGTTATTTTTGCTTGTACAGAATTTACATAGTCGTTTTCATTTGGAATTTTTGCGCTCAATTAGGATATTTAGTGGTTGCATCTTTTTGAATTATTTCCACGCGGTCGACCGAAAATATGTGAACACAAATGACCGAATGTGTACACGTGATTATTGACCAGTTACATTCCTTAAGCAAGCACATATCCCCACAATATATGTGAACTAGGAGTTTCGTCAGGTTTCTACCCTGTATGTATCAATCGTGGACAAAAACACGTACGTAAACTAGTACGCACATTCATGTATAGAGACATACTACATGTCCATACGTGAGTCGAATGTGACACGTGGATTTCGATTGAATGGACTCACGATTTGATGACCTATAGGGTCTGTTAATTTGCAAACCTTACGGTGAATCATAGTCATCGGACATTTCGTCACATTCCCAAGTTTTACGGTCATTGTTACGAGTTCATCCAACACCGGGCTAAGAAATTCACGTGGAGTCAAATTCGAGTTTTTCATCACTGATTTGTTTGACTAAACCAACAGTTTTCCTTGTCGATTCGCATTCGGAGTCACCACTGACATTTGTGTCAATTAGACGGACATATGTTCTCAACTATGAAAGAAAACATCATTCTATTTGTATATTTATTCCACGCTAATTTCAACGAAAGTTGAAAATGATTTATCAATTCCCAATTAATGTTTTCTTCATCTCCACCGATTCGATTCACCTTCTAAGTGTTAAAATTTGTCGGAAGATATGTTTTGTTTAAATCAATGTAATTCCAATCCCGAGAATGAAGTTCTTCACTTCAGACAGCATATAATGACTAGAAATCGTAATAAATTCCTTCTCACAATTCCCGGCTCACTGGAACTCGATTTTACACAGACTTAGCCTCATAGAACTGATACCTGTATCACGAGAAGATATCTTCGGTGCCTAATGACAATCTGAAACTCGAAACTATTTTAGATGAATGAGACGTTTGTTCTACTTTTGTGAGTTGTGGAACTGCATGTAGCTGAACCGAGGTAGAACAAATTGACGAGTTTCTAGGCGTGTTCGTTCCTATGGTACACATTAGGTGTAATCTAATTTACACAGTCACGGGGAAATTCTCATGTCGGCGATTTCAGTCATGAGATTTGTCATGTGATATTATCGCTTAGAAAACTGACATTATTCCTATTTAAAACGAAACATTCCAAGTGAGCATTACCGATGTGTATGCAACCACGGAAACAGTGTTCCATTGCCAAGTACACTCACTAGTCCCTGTATGATCGGCTATACGAACACTTGACCACATGGTGAATAATTATTGAAATCGAAAATTTTTGATGAAGTTTCATACCAAAAATAAACATTTGTCTAGTTTTCCCACCTTGTGACAAGTCTTGCAGTTGTGAAGGTGTCAAATGGACACGGCGAGTCCTTGGTTCTTGACTAAACTGTGTGGGGACTATGAAACAAGCTTTCATTAAATTACCAACTATCGCTGATTAGCATAATTGAATCAGTCATCGTTCTGCTCATACACAGTGTCCGCAAATATCCGCTTAAACAAATACTGGAAGAAGATTAGTTTTTCCCTGAACTAGCTAACCATGTGATATCATCGCCCAACTCACCATTAAAAATCATGGAAGCAATGCACAACTGTTTCGTTCTTCTTAGGAATCATCAGCAGTACATATCCACCAAGCACCCGAACTGGGACGCGAACCCGAACAAAGACGAACGATTCTGAGTCGAACGCCTTAGGCATTGCGCTACTGGGCAGGCTCTGAACGGTTTGTTGAACTTCACCACATGATGTTGCACCTATCCGTCACTGGTTTGCACGGTTACTGTCCGCGAGCTCACAGCGATAGACCCCTACTGATAGATGACTTCTCTGCAGGTAGCCTAAGTACGACAAAGGCCTTGGATATGACCTACAGAGCTTGATTACTTGGTACATTTTAGTAGTAGGAGATTGAATATTTGCATGAAATAATTCACCATGTGATATTATCGCTCAAGTTACCATTAGGAAACCTCGGAAGCACTGTTCATCTGTTTCAGCCTTGTTATTTTTCCTCAAATATTTTTGCACGACTGATCCCAAACTGTCATCACCGTTTTGTTAGAACATTTTTCCGTTAATCAGACGATTGATTGTTTGACTCTTGTTCATAGCACAGACGTTTCTGATGAGAAACGGTTCATTGTTTCGCACTGATTCTTACTGTGCCCTCTTTTTTGGGGACAGTATTTAGTTTTGGGTCAGAACAGTTCATTGTCCCAATTGTCACAGTTAGCTTCCAGGACCAGGAGGCATATTAGGTGTCGCGTATGGTGAATACCTTTCTTACGTAACGTGGCCTCCCACGGAGTGGCAGAAGCCATATGAATATAAACAGATGATGTAACAGCGTGGAATGAGAAAAAATGTACAGCGAACGTAGGTAAACTAGGTGTTTTATTTCTCCTTAGTCGGGGTCCGAAAAATCTGTCAATGAATTGGCTGGAAACGCTTCGTGATGCTAGAAAACACGGTAGCAAACACGTTTGCTTTCGGTGCTTCACACCTAGTTTAATATAGCATGCTTACAAGCATTGGGGGTTACCTGGTAGTTTAACACAGAAAACAAACTTGTTTGATGCCATGTTTTCCAGTGTTTCTCAGACGGGGATTTTCAATTAATCGAAGGATTTGACAAGGAACCGTGCGCAGTCGCGATCGTGTAATCATCTGTCGAATCAGAATGATTGGAAAACCTGCGCCGGTACGGTTAGACTGTACATCTGTAAGTACGCCGATACGGCACTCCTTTTCTTCCGTTACTATAGGTTTCCGTCCTGTCCCCAAGTGCCTGTTCATTTTTGTAACTCTGAGAAAAGGACGGCAGTCACTGGGGTTTGGTGTGCTGTTTAACTTTGAACGATGGTGATAATGTTGATGATGTGCAAGTCAAATGAAAATACCTCGTTTTTATTTGATTTGGAAAATTTTGTCGCATGATAGAAATCGGTGTCATGTTGGAAGAAAACCCTAGGATGCACTAGTCACGCAATTTGACCAGAGGAGAGCATGAAAGCTTTTGGATAATCACACAAAGTTTACGCAATTATCGTGAAATCCTATCAGAAGAGGCATGGGTTTAGGAGCAATGTAACAACAACAGTATCAACAACACCAGAAAAAACAACAACATTTCTTTTAGTACATGTTTCTAAATATCATTCAAGGGTGAGTGGAAAGATAAAGTTTTTGCAAATCATGTTTGAAACACGTAATTCATAGTTTGCTTATCGTGAACCAAGCTGTTGACCGTTCATGGCGGATACAGGTGAGAATCAATCAGGGTGCCTCGTCGATTAGTTGTTCCGAATGCAAGATCAAGAAAAGACAGGGATGAGATTTTGAAGGTAACGGTCAAATGTAACTCGATGAAAGCAATCCACAATTCTCTGACAGGTTCCACACTATACGAACTGACGGAAGTAGGCGAAATTAGGTTATATTGGTTAGTCGTATGGTAACCAGTCTTCCAAAATCGTACAGTGAATACTACCATTTGAAGGCTAAAGCAGCTCCCACAGGCCCAACAGTGAGTTTGTGGACGATCATAAGTAGGAATGATTTAGCTGAAGTAGGAATTACATGATCTTGATCAGTGGACTTCGTAAAGTAAATACCAGTAGGGATTAAAATTGAATTTAAACATCCTGGTTTATTGTTACAGTGAAATGCCTAGGTGCGGACCAAATACCGGCGGGCAGTTCAAATAAACCATGCACTCAGCAACAACTGTCACGCCATACTCTTTATCATGTATATCTAACAAATAATGTTTATTCCCGAATTTACTTGTTCTGTTGGATGTGCGTGAGTACCTCATACACTGGGATTTGAAAACCCCCAATACACCAACTAATCAAGAACCTGAATAATGACCGCGAAAAGCTCTAGATAGGGAAGTGTGGGAGAAGGCTATATGTCCACGAGAGTCCAATTTAAGCGAGATGATCAAATAATCTGACGGCTCATTGATTTACTCTCAGAAGCGTCGCCTGGAGAGCTGGGTAGCACACTTTAGAGAGCAGTTTAGTTGAATCACAACCACAGTGGATCCCTTACCTTTTCTCGCAAGTGAATCACTGCAAGTGGATACCACTTCCCTATCGGAAATAGAGGACACCAAAAGGCATATGCTTTAGTAAAAGGTATAAGGCAGTTCGACCAGTTGATTTGTTTCCTTTTGTATTCATGAGCGGTGCCGAGATGTTAGTGTAGGAGTTAACATAACTCCTGGGATAAATCTGGATGACAGAACATATATCTAAGGGCTATTGTGAATCAGTAATCGAGCTGAATTGCACGGAAGATGATGAATCCCCATGAGAAATTCAAAAATGAATTGATTCCTTAAGCGTCGCACCTAACCTGCTCATCAGAATGGCCGTCCACCGATTATGTATTGCTAGTGACAGAAAGGGGAATAACTGGCATCACGTTTATATTTCGGAAGATTTATCTTTGTCCGTGCAGTAGGCCAGAGTCGGATTTGCCGATTTGATGCGTCTATCTCGTTGGCGTTTTGAGATGAGGCTATGAGATGGTTTCCAAAGTTCAACTGCGCTTTGTTTCGCTGAGAACAGTTATATGACGGTGAGGATGGTCCAGGACTGAGAAACAGGACCGACCCACAAGCCCGTCGGCACTCAGTTGAATGACGCACGGTCTAAAGACGTGAATCACTGCAATTCCAGAGGCGAGGTGAGGAGATAGCCGTTCGCTCTAACCCCGTAACGAACAAAAGTCGGTCTAGGTTTCGTGATACGTTCAGAGTCGATCAAGAGCGGTGTCCGAAGCGAAGATCAAAAAAAGAAACGACCTGTCTGAGCAACCGGGGTGCAATGGGTCAGTGATCTCTAACCTGTATGTACGTAAGTAAACGGTTTGACTATGACAAACGAAAGTATCGTGTTGAAAGACTAGAAGCCATTTGATTTGCTCTCCTTTTGGTTAGGCGACCTTGGAATGAACTAGAATCGATACGGCTGATTGGATTTTCTGGAGTTAGCAACCGGATTATAAAGCAGCCGTGAAATCCGGTTATCCGTCAAACCCCAAGTACGCGCAACACCAGGGAGGTCAATGCCCCTATAAGCCTCAGAAGCGTAACCGTTCAGGATAGATATGTGAGAACTTTGGATGTCTGAACATCGTTTTATTCATTGCAGCGGTAGAATACGGTGGAGGAAGTGTCCATGTGACTCGGAGGTTAGACATGACGTATTTGGCCGTAGACCCCATTTCTTAGAATAGTTTAGAATAGTTAGAGGTGGTTAGGACATATTTTAAGCATGCCTACTGAACGCCTGCCCCGTCGTATGCTGTTATGCAAGACAGATAGTGGTTTGAAGGTGGTTCGAGGTGGCCAATGGACGACATGTATGAAGTATTTGACCACCGGATTGGCCCGTGTAGATTCAGTCAGATTACCAAGTTGAGGTCCATGAGATCCCCCCAACTGATGGTTGGAGACGGTGGGTAATTTGGCTTTTTACGATAGTCTGACATTCTTGGATCTTTTCCCTTCTGAATAGTTATTTAACTTGTTACTTTACAGACTGTCATTTACTGTTCCTCTTGAGTAACCGGTGCTATGAAGTAGCAACCAAAACCAGATTGCGTTGTTGCAAGCTTAATGAATATAAAAACTGAACTGAACTGACCGTTTTAGTGAAACATTTGCAACTCAATTCGTCGTGGTAGTGACGACTGACATGGGACGACTCTGAGAACCGAATTTCGCACAGGAACTAAAGAAGACAAATTGTAACTTTTGAGTTGGAAACGAATAGGCGAATCTTAAATAACAGCCACAAACAAATTCCAGAAGAATGACGTAATTTGATAGTCTTTCCAGTATGACGATCCAGGGGTAGTTGTAACCTATTTCACGTGAACTTTGCAGTGGCCTAATGCCAGAAAACATTATCCGAAGATGCCAACGAGCACAGAACCGCCATATGTGATCTGACCACAAAACACGAGTGATGCATTCATAGTTTAATCACGAACAGTAATATAATAGGATAGTCATGAAACTTTTCTCGGCCTGTTGAAACTCCCCCTACTTGAGAGATAAGGGAGCATTTTAGATGATCAAGAAATGAATTGAAATTTATGTTTTAAATCAGAAATATTCGTTTGGTGGATACTTGGAATCGACCCACACGACTATGATTTAACTTTTCAACAATCAAAAGAGTATATATATATATATACTTGTGTGACACGAGTGCGAATGGATCGGGAATCCGTTTTTGGGATCATGGCTGTGATCTCTAGTTATCCGGCGTGGGTTGCGTACTGCCAAGCTACAGAAGAACGGCTCTGGAAGCGCAAGATGGTATATTTTAAGTCAGTAGTATTGACAAGAATAAACAGAGCTCCGGAAGCATACGACCGATTTCGCGGTTGTTCGCCCTCATCAGGCGTGCGTGCGCGGTACTCCCGTATCAGTTCGTTTACATATTCGCATACTGTTTATTCTCGTCCATACTACTTTATATATATATATGTTTGCCGACGTTAATAGGTCCCAGTAATGTAAATAATGAGTAATTCTTATGGAAATTTCTCGAGTTAACCACTCACATCAGCAGAACATACTTCCCCTTTAACCGACTGTAATCCTAAATAGAGACCTCAGGTAGTTTGCACCCAAATGATTTTGTGTCCTCGTTACCTTTCCATTATTCCCGAAACTGCACTGATCGCATAGACCATGTGATTCACTAAACAAATGGTTCAGTAAGAAAAACAAATATCATGAACGCATACCATTTCGCTTCGGAACATTTTGTCTTGATTAGGAAATCCGTTCTGGAAAAGTTGTGCTTACCAAGTAATTCGTGGGCCAATTTCAAATCCTTATTCGCTAATGCACCTTCTGTTCGATGCGCTGACAGGTGAATTCATTAGAACAACATTACTGCTAATTTTATAGTCTACTTGATTCTTTCAAACCTCTGTTTTTACCGGTTTTCCCATTTTCATTGTTTTTCACGAGAATTAGAATGAGAACAAAAGGACATTTGTTCATCTGGAACGATTAGAAAAATCCCCGCATCGGTGATAGTGGAAATTAACACAACGGATACTGCCCTGAAATGTTCCACTACCGTTCATTTTGGGTACTAGTTCCTTGTCGGTTTTGCTAAACCAAATATTAACCAAAATTGGTGAAGTGAAAAATCGGTTTCACCCAAAACGTAAACACACTGATTTTATATTCTCGACGAAGCGGTCATTTTTGTTATTCATTCCATTCAGTCTTGACACATTTGATTCATGCATCTAACAAACGCGAATGAATTCCGTTCGCGTTTGACAAGAAATATTTTCAGTGCGAAACAAAACATGCAAGGTTTTTTTATAACCAAACTTAGAGAAAAATGTCGTCAGATCGACAGGTAAGAATTGAAAGACAATTCAAGGTGATTGTATTCGGTTAGAAGTCAGCTAAACACCTGTTATGGCGGCTGCTAAAGTAGATGTATTTAGAAAATGTTTTTTTATTTAATTTGTGAGGAATGTTTAACGGTAAAATATGAACTAGTTACCAACCGATTCTAGTAATCTGTATACCGACTTAATGGGAAACGGGACGGGACAGGACGGGAAATGCAAATATTTTGTCACCTGACGAGACCGAAGATGAACCGGTTGCTAACTCTATCAAGTTTGTTTGAATGTTTCCGGTCTAATTTGATCAAGACGAATAAAGCGTTTGGTCTCTGGCCCGTCAGTACGTGCTTGTAATAGCAGATTTCCCATAGGTGAATTAATTTCGAAACTCATTGACTGAATGCGTTTGATTTCCGCGGATTCATTGCTGTTCGAACAACTTCGTTTTATTTAACGACTTTATCGGATTCCAAATATGTCAAGACAAGCTGATAGTTTGCTTTTCTCGAACCAAGGCGATTGGTATATTCGACCTCGGTGTCAGGATTATAGCAGATTTGGAGGCGACCCGTATTTGATTCCGGGGCCGTGTTTCAGCGTATCCTCATTTTTTGACAAATATTGAATTGTAGCACAATCATATTTTCACACAGTGTGTGACCCAGAATATCTACTCCGTGAAAAAGACACGTTTTTGCTGGATTAGATTCAATTTTTTCTCCCGATGTTCTCATCCCCGTCGGAATTCGCAACTAGCCTATAACTATGTTATCAAGGAAAAATTTATCGTATGCGCAATCGAATTTTCTAATAGTTAAGTCTTGATTAGAATATCGGTCGTATCAGTTTGCCTTGTGCGCGTATTCTCGATTCCGTGTGTCGATTTAAGCAGTCATATCCATTGCTCTCAAGGTAAATCAAATCATCCGAATTCATCCTGATCTAGGATTGATGTTTTGTCGATCATATCGATTTTGTCTATTTTAGAATCGGAATCTTGCATGAGACAATGCTGCAGATCCGGACGCGCGTTCATAATGCACATCCATGACAATACGGGTGCCGAAGTAATCCGAATCAATCGACCTTACAAGTATACATGTCTTTGTCAATGTTTCAGGTTAGTCTATTGACATATTTATTTCGCTAGTTGGCTTGTCTTACGTAAAAAACTCCAGAAACATACCGATCTGCGTAGAGTGCTTGATATCTACGATACCTAAATTTGCACTCATAACAATAAGAATCCCAGTGAGAAGAATCATCATTATTAGATTTGTTCTGGGAAAAGCGTCGATGCCATGCATCGATGTCTGCTATTTCCGTCTCTGATGATGATGGCAGACGCGATTCTCCTCAGGACCTAACCTACCAGTCGATCTACAAACGTTGCTGCAAATTCGTTCCAAGCTTTCATCATCAGCACAAGCTTCGCTTTCATTTTGATCACAATCCCAAGTCCAGGGCAACGATGGAAGAGATCATATCTGATTAGCCTTTTGTTAACGATTTCCTGGTCTATGGAAACGTGAATTATCTTCGTAGAAGACTATTGGTTTGATTTATTGTTTCCTAAAAGCAGCTCATCTTCACTTTCCAGAGGTTCTTCCTCGTTATCTACCCACCCCCTAGGAAATTTATTGGCTCTCTTCGTGTTCGCACAACTCGGTCCCTGTTTGAAGCTTACTTTGGAGATTTGTATTATTTTGGCAATAGCCATATAGATATACTGGCTTTCCGCATTCCAATAGTCTGTTTCCATTTTTGTGTTGACGTCCGTCGAAATATGCACGGACGTGAAACAAACTGGATGCCAGTAATTCCATCCATGTAGCGTATGATTTGTTAACATCAATGTGAAATGATAGTGGATATCAGTTGTTCTGCGATTGGTCAATATCGAACCGCTCATGTGGTGCCGAAAACAGCCTCAATAAGTGCGAACGTTACATCCGAGCTCATGTGTCAAAATCGGAACTGTTCGGACGGGCACTATATGCACGACTCTCAGGTCACCAGTAGTATTAATGCTCGATAGGTTCGTATATTCGATGTTTTCGGATCAAGTAATGTCATGGTCATCGTATTCGTCTGAAGACTGCGGTTTGTTTTTAACGTATGGTGCTAACTGAACTTGTGCCGTACAAGTAGTTTGATGTTTTCCGTATCAACTGATTGACAAAGTTTGTTTTGGTCCCTTCCAGTTTTGATCTATTCACTGTCCTCTGTGGATTCGATTGGTACCTCTACACTTGAAAATTCATACTATCAATCTTGATGGGTAACAATATTTGCCCGAGTATCCTCTGGTCAAAATTCTTTGCACTGACAGGAAACGGTTTTTTTTCGACAACTGGATGATTTTGAATGTCTCTACAACGTTCTATATCCACAAGATGTTTTTTGGAGCCTGGTAACAACCCGAATCAAATCCAGGTCCAAACAGTTGTTTTTCTTACGTTAATAATTACCAGCGAATGAAGTTTCTAATCTAGCTTTTCATAAGAAATATAACATTTAACCAGAAGATGTGTAAAATGTAACTCTGGAGTTCAGCTTTTTCAAAGTTCCTCAGGAGATCCAGCTCCTGTTTCTATGTGATTTCACTCAGTTGAAATTCAAACTCTTTAGATAAATAAAAAAGATGTTAGCACGAAGCCTCTGGTACCATCGTTTGGGTTCCAGATTTCTAATGTGTTGGACTATTGATTGACTCTCTAATCTGTTTTGCTGTGAATTTCCATGATGCCTCTAAAAGTAAACATTCAGTTTTACTCCTGGAAGACCTAACCATTTGAAACTTGTGCAGTTGAAACAAAATAACTCGCCTGCTTTTGTTGAACATATCACGACATGATTTCATCTTTATGCAGCTTTACATTTCGGATGTGCCAGGCTGGCATTTCCTAAAACGCCTTATGTGCATTTTCTCATGAGTTTATCGGTATCAAATTGATCGACCTGAAATACTTGGAGGTTGGACTCTCGTTGTACGTTTAACTGCCCAGGGCGCACCAGTTACTCCACTGTAGTACAAACTGTACGTTACGCCGCCGTTTAGCAGTCTCAGGCAGAGTTTAGCAAGGCCGACCTCGAATATCGTGAACACGGGTTTTAGGACAACACACGGAAAACGGGAACATCACGTGCTAATTGTCAAACGGTCACGTGATTTGGTCACCTAATACGATTTTTGACAATGACAGTTCATCTCGCAGAGGGAAATTTTTGTTGTTGTTGTTAGTCCGACCGGGATCACGATTGGTACAGGTATTTCAAGGCACCCAAATGACGAACCTATCTACCGTTGTTTGCATTCAATCAAATTGATCTTTTGGTGTTTTGGAAAATTAAGGAATCTGTTGTAGAAAATTAGCCGAAGAGCAACGGTCAAACTTAGACATGTTTAGCACGGGGTGTTCAAAATGGCTTATGTTTTGTCGTAATTATGAGCTTATTCTGCGATTATTTAAAAAACTTTTGATTGATTTGCTGTTTACGACAACTCATTTGAAAAAGCATAAGATATTTTATTAAATTGTAAAAATACCTTGTGTAAAATTGAATATCAAAACGGACTCTATTGGCTATTTGAAAACGACAATTTGTCCAATTGTTTCGATGTTTAAGCCTAAGTTTGCGAAGAATACCGTCGATTGAAACATGAAAACAGGCTCAAACAAGATAAATGAGCAAACATTAGACCCGAGATAGCTGATGTTCAATGCAATGAAATCAGGAATTGTGATACTAATTCATGTCAGCTAGTATTCCCAGCCGACCGTTTGACATTTCTCTTGCGATATAACGCGGAAGTGGAACACGTCCTAGTTGGTCAATTTCACTGGCTAAAATGTTGACGCCATTCCTATATCTAATGAACCAACTATGTGTACCAACAATCTTCGCAGTTTCTAACTTGGTCTGCGCTCTCTGGGACGGTATTACAAAACTGAAACCGGATTGATGGTTAGCCTTAAGTAAGTTGGGCCCAAGAACCCCAAACATACGGTCGCGGAGATGCGACATGCGTATACGGAATTCAGTCACTAGAGTATTGTAATGACAATATGTGACCTGGTTCTCCAGCAATATACAGTGACATCCCGTTGCCGGACCTCATTTGATCGACGAGGTAGTTCAGAAAAGCTAAATGAGCCGCGTGTCTGGGATCCGCTGGTTTGTTTAATTGATTCTGTCTAGCGGAGCAAATCTCCGCCCTAGTGGAATACAGTAGAATGAACAATTATCTACAACCTCAGTAACTAAAGCATGATTAATTCCAATTTGACGGGGTCAAATGCTTCACAGGCGTACGCAAATATTTAAAAGAATGAACTGACCTATCCCGATGCGGTCGTCGGAATTGAATTACTGAATTTATTGTTATGCGTTAATTAACCGCTGTTTAAATGATGCATGCCAACTACCGTGATTATACCCAACAGTAAGCATGTAGTTTCATTCTTACTCGATGTTGTTAGGACGATGAAAATGGGAAATTACGTAAGAATTAGGGGCAGAAAGTGATGACGGTGAGACAGCTGACAGAACAGTAAATACCTAAACAGGCTGCCGACCCTGAAAAGCCCTTAGTAGCTCAGATGTGGTAACAAGTCGGTCGACAGACATTTGGGGTCTACCATCAAGTTTGAATACCTGACAATTTTTGGATGACAAGCCGTTAGATCCATTTTACTACCGCCCGAAACGTTTGCCAATGTCATCGTTCCAACATTCTGTTTACGTGACAACGCAACTTGAGACTGGATTTTTACTAGCTTCTACCTTAAGTTTAACATCTTGACTGGTTTCCTGTTTTTTTCACAGTTATTCTATACCAATTCCTACCGTTTCTTTACAAATGTCAATCGTCAACAAAAATACACAGATCCGATCTCCGTAGGAACGGTCAAAGCAATTTGAGCTTTGACTCGGTGAAATCCAATCCACTGTAAGATATGATAACAAAGCGTAAACCTTCTCGCTCGTCGACTCGGTTGCACGCGTCCCCATTTTGACGATTTAGATGACCTAGGATGCCAAACCTCGATGTTTGCAAGTCTCCTAAATTCAGGTTGGTCCCAGGAGACGATGATTTGAAGCTTCACACTACTCTCAATATTTTCGTTTTCACGGTCCTCTCTTACCATCTTTGAGGCTAGTAAGTTGTCCACCCTTGAGGCAAACAATCAGACCTGGTGTCTGCGGCAAACTTAAATCAATCAAGTACAAATTATCCAGGAGTTGCTGAAAAATACTGCTGAATTGGAACGAAAAGCAAAATCCCTTATGATTCTACAGTATATCTTATGCTTTCCTGGCTATCCTTCGAGTTTCACTCTCAGTACACAACTAGCAGATCATTCAATCAATGTTACATTCTCATAGCACAAGGCTACAGTTTTGTTCTCAGTGGAGCTCATCTGTGGTTTATACCCATCAATGCATCCAGGGTTTGAACCCTGGCACTTCGTTTAAGAGGAACGTGTGTTACTACTAAATTAATCAGTACTTTTTGGGTGATCCGAATTATGAGATCAGGTTTATCCCACAGTCCTCCACAATGTAATTCCAGTTTACATTCGATTGGGTTTCAGTTTGGTTAACCTGTAGACAATACACGACCAAGGTCTGTCAACATTTAGATGGAATGATTAATTAGCTGAAAGATCCTCCTCGCGTCATCTGGGCAGAATAGCAATTTGGTTATTTTTGAACGATTTTTACTTGTCTAAGTATGTTTAATCCAATTCTTCTATAATATGTGCTCAGTTTTAGCGACTGTTGTCAAGAAGAAGTTGAAGTCGAGGCACCAGTCGGTCACGTGGTCGGTTACGTGAAACAAATTATGACCGATTGCACTGTCCGGTTCCAAATCCAAGATGCGCATCGAAAACCCGTGTTACAGGTCCGCGGTCCACCGTATTGCTTTTGTTCTTGTATTGGTCAAGATGTTCCATTTGTGGTAAGTCAACCGAAATTGGACAAATTTGTTGATTTGCATAGACCATAGGAAAATATTTAGGCACTAACTTTAGTCAGAATGACCAAAGCAAATTTTACTAATACGGCCTTGTCCATAGTTTTTACAAAATTGTTGGTAGCACAGGCATACATGAACACAAGCTACACAGACTCATTAAGCCAATCGCCATTTTACATTCGTTTATTGATCGATGAAATCTTTCTTATTGTAGATGGAAAGCGATGTATATAAGATACCGGGATGTTGTTGGTTCCCGGTATCATGTTCGTGCAGTTCCACCCGTTTGTACATCTCTGTCGCTTGTTATTTCATAGAATACGCAATGTGTGTTATATGGTACCTTCTAAAAGGAGACGTAGTCCCAACTGCAAGCACTTATTTTGTCTCTAGTCTTCCCAAACCTGGTTTCGCTTATCTTAAGGCTAGTGTTGGGCTGGCCCGAGTACGCAGCTCTCATCTTTTGACCGAATCGGAGCGTCAAGGCCTAGTTGTCATTTTTTGTTTTGTGTCCGTCGACTATAGATCCGATTAAAGACGATACAAGTTACAGTCTGACAAATAATGCCTTTCATCACCAATTGAATTCTCATTCCAACTGAAATGATCTCTTGGAAATAAAATAGTTCAATCATTCCCTGGCATCCCATCAGTTGTGTAATACTCTTGGGACGATGTGAACCTGTTCACAGCTTGCTACTAGGGGGTTGTTCTGCATAGTCCCCACTCGTCGTTTCAAAAGGCTTTCAACTCTTCCAGAGATAAAGGTTGATGCCTACGATTCAGTTTCTTGTTTAAGTAGCAAAAATGCCGATATGCGGGTCCTGACGATCCCCGAAAACACCCAAATCTTGTCACATCTGATAACATTTATCGTAACTAAAATCAACGGAGATGGTATCATTGATGGGCTGTGGACATGTTTAAAAATATGCATTCAGACGCTTTGCTTAAAAACCCTGGCCGAACAAATTTGAGCAGAAAGGACTCGATGTTTGCATAAGCTCTTAAACGCCGCGCTAAAGCTACGGACGCGAAATCAAGCGATTCGCGTAATTACCAAAATATTCGCGACAAAGCTACATGCAGCCGAGAACGACATTGGCATGAAATTGCAGATTGCATAAAAGGCGTAGCAATTGTTAGAGATTTTGCAAAGCTTCTCTGATTCACGAGCTCCTTTTAGGGTGAGACGATATCTTTTTCCTCCACACTACTCAATGCTGGTGGTCACCTCATGTTGGGATGCGAACAAAAGCTTCAATGATGCATGGAACATTTCAGTTGCTCAATCAGTTTTCCGTCCACTTCTTCTGTTCAACGCCACCAGGCATCAGAGAGAATTCGGTCCCGAACTTGTTGGTGAATCAAGATGTATCTCCGCCGTCCCGACAACATAAAGCAGGAAGTTTTACAATCATTATTGTAGTTTACCCAGGGTCTTCATATTTTCTTTCCCAGCTCTGCACTTAGTGCACTAGGTGAGCTATCCAATCGTGTTTGGGACTCCGAAACTTTCTCAAACTTTGAGTAAACCCAATTCTGATCCCTGTAGAGAACAAGGGCTCCACGACTATTTGTCACAACTATAGATTCACCAACTTCATTGATACACCGGCAAATATGTTTGCAGTTATTGCACGAAATCGCTTTGATACTGTTTGGGACCTACGAGTTTATTGAGCCCAATGTGGTTTTTGTCGAGAAACAAATCGTCCTCACCAAATGCCTAAGCCACTTTGAATTCGAAAATATTGATGTAAACAGCACCAGCCTATCACACCATGTTTCATCCATTTCTATAAACCATTCGACTCCCCTGAAATTCAGTCACTATGGAACATAATCCGAAGTTACAGAATGACTGAAAAACACGTTAGATTGCCAGAAACATACTACTCGCTGATAGAGGCAGTATATCTGCGTTTGCGGTGTAAATTCACCAAAGTTCCTCTTTGATTTTGGTGTCCGTTAAGGCTGCTGTCTGTCTCTGGTGCTGCTCATTTGCGCCATGGACTAGATACTTCGTTGTGCCTTCAATAATTTTTGAGGAATACAATCCGACCACGATTGTTTGGTCACTGACCTCAAATTCGTCTGCAATAATGATATCCTGGGAGATGATCCTGTAACTGTTAAATCGATTTTAGGCTGGATTGCATGCAAATCTATGGCTGTTGTTTTAGGGTTCCATAATTTAGAAATGAAGCTCTTCTTGACTCTCGATGACCCGTCGCACGTTATTTGTGCTGATGACAAACTTTTGGAACATGCCCAACAATTCAGTTATATATGTTCTACTGTTCAACCAAATGGCCGAAACTGACGTGAAGCTTTGTGCAGACTTTCCTATTATTTCGCAAAACATCCTCACAAAGCGACTCATTTACCACGTACTTATGAGCACATGCAAAACCAGATCGCTAAGATCAAACGATGATAGACAGATGGAAGTTTTCGGCCACTGGATTCTCCAATATTTGGCCGATAATCAGTTTGATCATGTCTCAAACGCCGCTGTGCGGCATCGTTTTACGAAAGTCGAACGGCTTTAGCGGCTTCCCCAAAAGCATTGCCCGCAGTGATTCGGTAATGTCTTTCACCAAACCGAAATGTAACTGTCGTCGTCTTGCTCATGCTGGATTTGTAGCCTCGGTGGCCAAACGAGGACATGGGTTGATTCTGGTAAGGCAAACATAGATGCCTTAAGCATTCAGTCGGTTACACTATTGAAGCAATGACTGGATTTAGCCGTGCATAGACCTTACCACAGATCACAACCTACATACGGCTTGAATTACTAGCATCCGAGAACCCGATTTCTCCTTTCGTAGCATCTAGTCTAATAAATGTAAGCAAAATGGTTAATAACGGGGAATTATGCGGTTCTATGCTGGTCCAGTTTCAGAGCAACGTCCCCCACCCACTTTGTACCGGGCCCTATCTGCTATCGGACAAGCTCTTCCCACTACACTGATGACTAAGGTATATCGTTTCTGGATATGTATATTCTCAAAGTCCAGTCTACACGCAAATTTCAGTGATGATCAGCCATTCGTAATTCAAGAACCTGCCTTTTTGATCAACATCTACGCTCGCTGACTCGACAACAGACCGAGCGAACGATGATGCGATAGGTTACGGACCACAAATGATGAAAGGGGCTTGGTGGAACTTGGTAACTAGTGTTTGGAATTTTTATCGTCAACAGTATGCAACATCCATTTTCCCTGGTATCATCGATGGTTACCTGTACTTTTGGACAAGTCGATTCAGCTTCTCACTATCGATTTCGAAAAACTAAAGTAATTGGAATTCGGTAGTCGTATGCCTTAATTCCGTCTGATCGTGACATGCACTTAAGCTTCTATGGACCAATAAACATGCGGGTTGTTTGAATATCGAAAGTACACATTTTTAAGTGCATATGATTTTTGTTATTTCTTCTCTTTCAACGGTCAACCATGGGACGTGAGAGTGTATTCAGGAGTGTTCAGCTAGAAATATTCCGACCTGGCGATGTGTAATGCCTGGATCAAAATCTATCCGACTGTGATTTTTGACGGACAGAGTACTTTGTATCCTGCGTCCGATTAAGATTACGGCCACTGCCGACGAGCTGACACGAGTGTTTCCTATTTTCGGAGACAGAAAAACATGTTCAAATTTCATGTGTATTTCCAACAGATCGAGATGACAACAGTCACTACATGATACACTTTTATGTCCGTCGTCATCTACATTTACAGATGGCAGTATTTTTGCATTAACTACGCAATCGACCTACTTGTTGTCCTCGTTTGCATGCATGGCGATCTACTCTGATAAACTAATCGCCCATGTCAGTCGAAAGTTTTCGTTGTCTCATACCCCTGCCGGAAATATGCAGACCATTCCCGGTTAGGATGAAATCTGACAGTTCAATGAATTGGAACACGATCCGTCTTCCCCTTCTTTCTGCGCTTATCAGGACCAGAAAGCTTACTATCAGTTTGAAATAGATGTAAATTCTACACGAAACAGTCGCAATCCGCCGAGGAAATTTGATTTATCCATTCGTATACAGGCCATGTTGCCGACAACAAATGCTCAAGAAAATTCTTGGAAATCTAACACTGTTCTGGCGGCTCAACCAGTGATAACTGAATACAACATTTAGAAGTGAACAACAGGACAAATGACCTAAGTAACAGAAGAATAGGGGAGATAGGCTGATGTGAAAAAATCTTTTCGGCCCGAATACCGACTTTTAATCAACGTATTTTCGAAACTAAATTCTTGAAGATCCAGATTGCTAGTTGAAAGCATCAGTGCAAATATAAAATGGCCAACCACCTCAAGTTAGAGACGGATGATTTTAGAAGCAGATTTGCAACGCCGGGGATCGGATTTCCAGTACAGTACAACTTTGGAAGTGAAATACCAAGCTCGAAAGTCAGACACATACGACGAATTGAAACTCTGTTCACAATCTCAACCCCTACATTCCGAAATATTTGAGTCACTTTTTTCGGTATTAGTTCTGACGGAATTCTGCCTCCTCTACTTCGCGGAAAAACATGCCTTGGCAGTGAAATCGCGAGCTGTTCACTGTGATGAAAGACATCCTTGGCCGGCGGTGACCATGCGGATAAGGCCGTGGCATTTGGACTTGAGGGTCTCCGTTTTCGAGTCCTCCCGCCGCCGGTCAACTTCCCTATTTAGTGGCCCTTTGTTGGCCGCGGCCTCCTTCCTGAAAAATGATTTGCGCTGTTATTTCTTCAGTAAGGAAGTAAAAGATAAAAAGATAAAAAATAACTTGGTAAACATTTATCCTCACCCAAAATATCCGAACACACTCCAGTTTGGCCTTATCGTAAGGAGGACGACCTCCAATTCGTGGGTTCGAATCCCGTTGAAGTCGGATAAGTTACACAGTTGGAGTCAACTTTTAACCTGTCAAAGTCTGCCAAACCAAAATTTCTTTAAATTTCCATATTCTTCATGTGTCTACTTTGTTTTACCAAGACTGCATTTTTGATGGCATTTCTTTTCTAAATTTAATTCTTCTTGAGTCTTAGCCAAATTTGCTAGGCATACTACTCCGATTTCGTCTGACACTACTTTCCACTCTGTTAGTTGGCTTCAATAAATTGCAATGTCAGTTCACTTTAGTTCTGTTTGCATAATCAATAAATTTGTAATAACTTGCTCTGATTTTGGTCGCTATCACACAATCCTAATCGGTAGTGAATGATAAACGTACAATCTCAAATCAGAAGAACTCTGGAAAAACTGGAAGGTTAAATAATGTTCGAGTTTGTGGATTCTTCTATACTTGTGAATCTACACCTCATTTTTTTACCCGGTGAAACTCTAAGGTAAATCCGTACTTGGGGAAAACTTATCCATAGACCGCGAATTTTGTTATCCATTTTCCCTCGCCAAGCACGAATAGTCATTGAAAATTGTTCCAATGAAACGAACAGACTTATTCGTTGTCTAGGTTCATTGCTTTTGTTTCAAGCAGGTCGTGTGTCAGGTTTTTGTGTCCACCTATTAACGAGCTATGACTGGAGAATTGTTCTGTATAATGTACTTAATGTCATCTTGGCTAGGATAATCTCATCCGGAGAGCTAGCCCAATAAAGACAAGTTTCACTTTCGAACAGGAGTTCAGGCAATCGTGGGAGGCATAAAGTAACACGGCTAAGCACCAATACTCAATGACGTTTTCCCATTTGAGTCCTGCTTTTTCATCTGTAAAAATTCTAATTTCTTATTTCATATTCGTTTGCTCTCCGTTTAATTTTGTCCACTTCATTTCCGGTTTAACATTGTTAACGAGATTGCAATTAAGATCGAATTGAACCTCATACAAAGTAGGTTTTATCGAAAACGGAATTGATTGGCATGCCATGAAAGAACGTGAACGGATAATTTTAACCGTTGTCTAATCCCTTGTATTATAACACTTGATAGGTGACATCAACTGATGGTGTGAGTGAAATCGGTCGAATTACCAAACAGTGGAGTAACCTCATGCAAGAACTTTTCACAGATGCGGACAATTTCGGTGTCACGTTTCCCATGGATTTGGACGTTCGAATAAAGGCTGTTATAATTGCTGCCGTCTTTCTTATTGTGAGCATGGAAAAATCTTATGAAAAATGTCCAAATTCACTTGGATATGATGCTGTATACATCACTGTGCCTGTGCTTGAGCTCGGTGGAATCAATTCTTAGACTGTGTCCAAGTATGCCTAGGCAACGTTAACGTAAAATGCACTAGGTTAGATCTGTCGCGGAGATTGCATCCAAAGGATCGAATAAATGACCCGCACTCAGTCAATCTAATTCTGTGGCTTGTCGCTTACACTTTGGTCTGCCGTGATATTGTTGTTCCCCTTTATTTGCTTGAATTCTAGAGCTTACACATATGGACGAAATGGTTTATGCAACCATGAATTACGAATGATCAAATAAGATAGTCAGGTGAATGGAGAAACAAAACTATTTTAGTCTCTAGTGCTGCGATACGGATAACTCCTAACTGGGGCTGGGCACCTCTATTCGTCATTGAATTCACGGATGCACTCGAAAGGTGTCATACACAATTCTTGATGTTACCCCATCATATAACAAGCGCATAGTATTTCAAGTAGGGTACTAGGAGTCGGAAATCTACTGACTACGGAAGGAGTCGCATCCATTGTATTCACGTCCAAGCCCCGCGATTCTGATTGCATGAACACAACCGGTTCTAGAATACTTTCAAAGATTGCGCAACTGTTATGTTAGCCGGTTGAATAAAGTGGAAAATAAATCAGGATTGAAAATGATTATGTAATATAAATTTTCAAACTTCAGAACCAGGTTTGATATACCAATATTTCTATCAGTATTTCTAAAGAAGCAATAACTGATTAACTTGCATTAGTAACAAATTGCAAATAATACCCGGGAAATTGATAACACTCCAGTCTCGAGTACGTGTACCCGATAAATGTAACTAAGTGAATTCTAATTTCCTTGGAGATACTATAGTTGGGTGAATTTTTATCGTCGAGTTACCATCCTACTGCAGTAGCCCAATTCCATCTGGACTGTTCGCATTTATTCTGTCGAGTTTCTCATCGCACACACACACACACACACACACACACAACGTTCGTCTAGAACCTAGAAGTAGATGGGCCAGGAATTACAAATTCGATTGCACACTTCTGGATACGTCCTTATATCCAATTTCGTATACAGGCTAAACTTACAGTTGAAATAATAATCAGGGTTATGAGTTATAGCATATGGGTCACTAGCTCCGATTTTTTACAGTCATTATTAGACTACGATGTCATGTACCTTTACCAACTCAAAAATTGCGATGGTTCAGTTCTCCCAATTCAATCGTTTCTTTTGTTGACGTGATACTATTGTCTATTATTCGTAGAAGTTTGTTCAAACAGCAATACCCGGTTCTACAGTTGATGAGCACAGTAGTTTTTCCTGTACTAGCCGTGCATCGAAAGAAATGAGAAACCCACACATAAACAACTGTAAACCAGGATCAGTGTAACAAATTATACTGTGTCACACGAATCATTCCGCACGGGAACTCAATACTCGTTTCATTCAAGCCCGTACTAATCCAAGTCAAACTATCAATAATTATGCTGTCTGGGTAACCCTCAGCGCACGCAAGCCGCAACGTCCCATGTCTGTGTACAACAAATCGAAGTCAAGAGAACACAGAAATCTGATTAGCTATTTTCTCTGTAATCTTATAGGCCTGTTAGTACGTTGTGCTTAGTCTTGTTTATGATAGAACTGCAAATGACTGCATATGAGACTTTTTAAGGAATCTCAATGCAGGAAAAATCTGAACCAAATTCCATCCGCCTCGTGACACCTCATTTAGTCGATCTCTTTTGTCGACGAGTTCCAAGTGTTTATTTTCTTCTTACAATATTTATTCTTCAATAGAACTTCTCCTCTACCTAGTCGCAAACGTGCTGTCATGAGCCACGAACTGGCAGTTAACGGTAGTTTATACAGTTAGTTCGCGATTTCTCTAGCCTGTTCCATGACAGAAAAGTACCATATGCCCATAGTCAAGTCGGCATTTAGGCAACAATGAAAGCCATCTTTGTATTGTTATCCGAGATTTTGTACGATTCTTTAAAGTCCATCGGAAAGTTATCTTACACCCTGAGAAGCTCGTCATAGTGTATACTTGAAATGACAAACTGTTTGTCTTTTTCATTTTCTTTCCGTCTCCGTCTTGTTTCATGTATTCGATTCAGGACTTCATGTTTTTTGAGGACAACCAGCCGCATAATGATGATTGAACACGACGACGACCGACATCAGTCAAACCTCGAGATTGGATCTATTGTAAAACTTTTTTTCCAAACTATGAACCTCATCGGATTGCGTAACAGGTCATCGATTGAACCAACATGTTTTCCTTCGTCTCTTTTCTTGAGTGGAATTTGTCATGATGGACTATTTTTTTATGATTAAACATACAGATTGTCAGTTGGATATTCGGTATCGTTAATAACTCCATTCAAGCCACAAATGTTTCCTATTTTCTTGTCATTGTCTTATGGTTCTTCTGACTAACTCTGATGATGATTTTCTACCTTTGAAACGAGACGTGTAATTGATCACTTCATATTTCAGGCAACAACATATCAGGGGTCTTTTTTTCTAACTGATTGAACATTACTGTCATTTTTAAAAAATCTTATTCTAGTTTGATGTGAATCGAATACAGCGTTTCTGTGATTGATTACATCGATTAATCCGTTACGTTATGGTTGGGAGATATTAATTACGATTCCACCAAGGGAAATTGATACCGCTTTGAAAGTTTCAGATTAGACTGAAAGAATTTGGTCAGTAGTACAGAATTCAGCCTAGTGAATGCTAAGACCTGAGTTCAGTCTTCAGAGGTAGACAGGAGTCAATAGGTAAGGTGATTTGGGCATGTATTGTTCAGGCCTCAGGGTACACTGCTCGAAGAGACTGGATTTGTGTGTGATAACATGTTCGCCATATAGGTGTGTCCGTATGTGTCCCCGGATCGTCAACACACGCGGATCAGTTCTCACACTGACGATGGCGTCCTCACCGTCATCAGCGCAGATGCATTCCTTGTCACCTAATTGTTGCTTCTGCCAATATCATCTTGTGCTTCTAGAATCTCGCGTTCGATCGTTTGGACTACTGCCAAGTGTTTAACCAGCTACCGTGATGTGAGCTCGCGAAATGCCAAAACATTCAGCCGTCGACATTTCCGCCATCCCCTTTGCCGAGTAATAAATTTCTTGACTGATGCGTTTAATCGGTTTCCTGTTTTCAACAGCTGAGCATGAGTTTGGTAGCAAAAGCATGTGTATTGATTTGTCAGTTGCAAAACAGGATGTGAAACAAATAATTGCGTATTAATCGCAGTTGAATATTACAACGGGTATTAGAAATCTGACCATTAAAGCTGGCCGTAAGTTGCGACATAAACTCACTACGTCTTCCTCGGTATGTCACGACGAGGAGTATCTGGTTCACGAGTCCCAGTCAGTCAACTGCGTCTGTGCGTCCGGTTAGACCTGTCGAGGCAACTAGGTTTGTATGTTACATCCATCTTGGACGTGTTACTCTACTGTCCGACATATATTTCGACTGACTAATGACGATCGTTGCGGCTCACGCTTGAGCTTGACGTTAGACTAGCAAATCGAATTGCATTAGACGTGGATTATTAATCCGAAGCTACGCACTTTCTTATTTTAGGCGTTTGCGATATGCAAACACGATAACCAGGTAATTCGTTTGTTCAATGGCAATTCACACAAAACGTTTTGTAATATCTAGATTGATATCTAAAAAAATATATATCGAAATTAGTTACACTTCCAATACACTTCCCGTCATTTTCTCATTCGTATACAAAACACATTGGATTTCGTCCAAATAGCAAAACACAATTGATTACAAATGTGAGAATTTTGCACCACAGAAAATCGACGTCCCTAGGGGAAACCACCTATTTATGAACATTTTCGTGTCCCAGAGAAATGAGATCGTTTCTAATGAAGATTCTGCTAAGCTTGGATACGAAAGGTATTATTTAACAGGATTATTTTGATAGACATTCGGAAGGAAATGTAGACGTGTATTGGAATCGAAAAACACTGACGACTTGCTTGAAGTTGTTCAACATTACCTAAGAATAAACAGAGATCCGGTTCGGATCAGATGGCTGATATTGGAATTTAATAATGAAATTAACAACCAGTCATGTTGAAAATTTGATTAGAATTTCATTTGTACAACCGTTAAATTTATGCTAACCGTCTCCGGTTTTATTTGCTAACTCGCGACAGGCACTAATTGGACGGAGATCATGAGAGACAAGAGCTACGGAGAAACGAAACTGTTTCAGATGCAAATTGTGGTAACTTCAACGGGAAGCCGTATTTAGTGTTAGTATTTACAATCTTCCTGTGGAATTCATCTGTCAGGAATTGTTTTTTAATATGTGATTATTTTCCTAAGTGTATGTGTAATATATCGCGTACATGTTTTAATTCCTCTGCTTGACAGTAGCTTTTGTGGCTACGCAACATTATGCAGAATGATCCGTATCAAACCAATTTTTGTTTGTGTTTTATTTTCACTGCACCCACTTTCGTAACATTTTAGTAACTTTCGGAATACTTTTATGCCATGAGTTCTACGGGAATGCTCAGCCTCACTGGCGCCAGGCACTTCGGTTCCGAGCTGTATATCTGAGTGTCAAGAACCAACAACTATCCCCATCTCTTAGACCTCAGCCAGTAAGAGGTTTGCAAGCACCAGGCGAGATCAAACTGAAACTAACTTTTTCATGCCCCTAGGCCAAGTAATAGCTTGATCGTCAGATTGCATTTATCAGCCTTGCCTCGCAAACGCAAAACAGCACGGAAATGTAGATGATGGGCAGGCATAACCAATACTTGTCTATGCCACCGTAGTCCATGTAGGACAAGTACCTCAGCCTGTGGACGATTGCTACATCCATAAAACTTAGATGCACTTAGACATTGCTCCCCCGATGTGTCCACCGAATACGATCAATGATTCGGAGACAAAGGTAGTAGAACGAAGGTCACCAGGCCACCTCATCGTGAACAGGCAGAATCTCGTAACACGGTACACTATTTTTGTGGAAAAGCAGGATGTCATGACGATGCCACGAACGTCACTGTTTCGCGGAGCCTGCTCCTATTTTTACAGTTCGCGAAGTGCCTTCCCCCCAACACCTATGCCAGTTGTGATTAAATTCCGATACACTAGAAGCCATTGACTACTTCTAACTAGTCATCACAGTGGGTGAGTGCAGATACAGTCTCCTGCCAGTCTTGACCAAGCACGTTGCCTTTTGAAGGTGCAAACCCAATACCATACCTAGACACCTCAATCACCAATCGGTCTGACGCACTTTTAAGTGCATGCGCATTGTCACTCAGCAAGGTGACATCATCGGCATACTCCATGATAAAATCTCTATTCCCTGGCATGAATTCAAATCAACCGTTTAAAATATCACATAAAGCGTTCTGTACAACATCCTATATGACAAGGTTGAAAAGAAATGGGGATATAAAGCATCCATCTCGTACTCCAGGGGAGACGTGGAGGAGTGAAGCAAGCTAGCCATAAGCCCTAATCCCGCCTGACGAATGAAGGAATAACTCCCCAAGGACAGACAGGTACTGTTCAGGTACTCCATTTCACAACAGAACTTAATGTAATGCAGACCTAAAACAGAATCAAAGGCTGCACTAATGTTCAAGAACACGATGATCTTTGGCCTTTAGAAAGTAAAATGGTGATCTAACAGCTATC
>LUCM01003539.1:0-40086 GCA_008360955.1 Fasciolopsis buskii | reverse complement strand
TCTATCACAGGTGAACTATTTTGATCCGCTTCATTCCACGACCAGCCCGAAACCCTGCCTGGTCCTCATGAGTTTGCACACATAGTCGTGCTGTAGAATTGCGAAAGAAGACGGACATCAGCAGCTTTGGCGAAGTAGGGATTAGGCTGATGCTATCATGGTAAGCAAATTTACTACGGAAATCTTTTGTTGAGTTGGAGCCAATCCTAGCTTTTCAGACAGTGTGCATCGAAAGAGTGGAAAGCGGATCGGACCAGATAGCTTGTCCCAATCCAAACCATACTGCACCAAGCTATTTTTGCGCCCATCAAAACACATGGACAGTTTAGTGCATACTATCACGTGGTCCGAATGGAAGAAGTACTCAAGTACGACCGTTAATTTTGCGGACCGTCGCGGAATACGCAGCTTATAGTAAGTGATGTATGAGTTGGTATCACCAACTAACCCAGAGAAGCCCGGCCACGACGGGTGCGTGTCGGCGTGTCGACGATTGAAACATCTCAAGCTTGTACTAATTAGAAGCCACGGAACCACGGAAATGAAAACTAAAAGGGCTTCTTGGATGGCGCATTCGACCGTCCCGAATCTATCTGCAATGCATTTACGTCTCATGCGAAATCACGTCGCCACCCCTCCTTGTACTACTCAGGTGCCCGAGAAGCTTTTGATTCAGAGTGTCCTTGCCTGAATCTGGACTCCAGTCTGTTGTCGCGTATCGACTGAGACACAACAAAGTGCCGGTCTATCAAGAGCTATCGGAAGAATCTTTCTCCGCATGAAACTCTAAGTCTCACTGCGCATAGCCCGATGTTGACTGGCCCCTGCCAATTCACGCGTCCTCAACCCCTTCACTGATAGCCGCACCAACGACAACGAAAATAAATCCGCCGCCTCGGGGTCCCTAGAAGGATGCAGGTAAAAACTCACAGGACTAATGGCGATGTAGTAGAAAAAGCACAACTGAGTCTTGTATATGCCAAACTTCTGAACATAACACACCTCGATGGATCGGATCTCCAGTTCATGCGCCTTAAACCGCGTTGAATCTCATGCATCCAGACTACTTCATCAGGCTTCTATCAGGTGATCTTTCAAGCATGACTGAGCAGTCGGTTAAGGACAAGTTCTTGAATATGGGCAAGCCGTCACACCACTTCAAAATGTGTGCTGCTTGTGACGGGCATTAGAAAATGCTTAAATCCAAGGACATGACAATTTGGCAAGCGGATAACTTCATACTGGAGTAAGTTTTTGATGGGAATCAGTCCACTGGTTTTGAAATTAAGAAAATACTTAACTTTTTTGCGGCAAATAAAAGCGTGCGTGATAAAAGGGAATCAGACTCATGCGAAACGGAGAACCATTGTGTAAAATAGGTTTAAAATAAGAGGTAGGTGGAGGCTGAAAGATCGTGTTCCGAATTGAGTTCTCAAAGATGGCCAGAGAAGAATGACGGAGTACAATCTAGCTACCCGGGGTTTTATCATCCTCGTCAATCAAAGAACGGATTAGGGAAGTCGAAAAAAAGACGGTCGGTGAGCTTAAAGCTAACAACGACGGGTTAACTTTGTAATAATGCAGATCACTAAGTATCGAATAATATCCAATTACAGTTAGCCAGAATGTTCCTATCGTTCGAAATCAAACGAAACCTCCCCGTAGATTTATCACAGTTGTATTGTGGAATGCTGCAGATGACCAGTAAAGCACAAAGTACGGCAAATTAAGTCTTCACCGGAAACTCCTTCATTATCTTCGCACGTGCATTACATCCAAGGCACATCATCTACTTTCAACAGAACTTGCAGCAAAAAGGGTCGTGTTAACTCAGCTGACAGGAAGCTGTTCTTAAAACAATTGTCGTTAGCTTGTTTGACCCCCCACGCTAACAGTGCATCACGTGTCCTGGTTAACAGAAAATTCATTTTGATTGGTCAAAAAGATTTCAGATTTTCTGTCAACAAATCGATTACAATTCTACTGTTAATGGTCTGCTAGGAAGTTGTTAATTGTCTTACTTGGTCCAACACTTATTCCAAGAGGACCTATAATAATAATAATACTAATCAAGGAATTACTAAGGTGAATATTGACGAAAAGTTACCATGTCAAGGGGAACCAAAAGTGAGAAGACAACTGATCTTTTTGCGCCTATCTCTCTATCAATGTGTGATAAGATAATCACTTATTAACTGCCATTTCAGTCAAGTGTCTTGCCATAGGAGTATGATCAAACTCGGTACATATCGGTATTCGACGACAAAGCAGGATAATTAAATAGACATAGCGTACCAATCGAAGCATTAGGTATCAATCTATATAAGTGCGAGACTAAAGGCTAAATACCAAAAGGTGTTGGACGTTCACCCTGGAATTTTATCAAGGGATTCAGTCCATCATGATTCTGTTCCAACTGATTACTTTCTAGTCCGAATTTTAAGCTAATTCGATGAATAATGAAACAAATTCGAATTGACCCACGAAACCAATATAACCGTCATTTGTGACATTTGGTGAAAAGTTGTGAATGACATTTTATCAGAACCAGGTTAGTATTTCATTGGTCCAAATCGGAATTATTGACTTCACGAGCTCGGTGATTGTGAATGATAATTGACCTCAACCCCTAAATGAGTGACCTCTCATTGTGCCTGTCTTGTTTGTTTCCAACAACGAATAAAGCCATGTGCTCCAAATTTTCCCTTTAAGGAAGACCAAACGGTCATTGATGAGCATCACAATAAAGGGCACATTTCCAGCGGCAGACATTCATATTTTGACAAATAAACACGCACGTTTGTTCTGAATCAAATTAAACGTGGTCGGGTTTCGCATTCTGTTTCACATCCCGTATATCGGTTCACTGCCAGTTACGGGAACGCTTACATTGACAGAACAGACCGAAGACTGTTACAACGGATTTCAGAACATAGTCCCCAAGTGGTTGGTCAAACTGATGTCAGAAAGCACAACAGACGGTTATCTTGATCCTTGCCCTGGATCATCATACCAGCCAAACATGTAGTTGATCTCGTTTCATCTTTAGAGACGTTTAATACAAAATGCTTACTAGAGGATTTTAGCTTTCAGGAAATCAGTGCTTGTCTAGTTTGCCACAATGAACCACCCTAAGCTGACCAGTCACAAAGTGCCTTTACACTGTCGTTTGAATGAATGGACGAGTGAACTCGAAGAAGTTTTGTTGCCAACTCTGTCTTTTTTACATAAAATTTGGACCTCAAAAATCGCCTCCACATAAGCCTTCTTATCCGCAGATTCTCTCACCAGTCCTATTTTGTCTTTATCCCGGTACCGATGACATAACACATCTCTGCCGCCCGGATTAATGGTCAATAGCTTTCGGTACATTTCCGTCACCCAAGCTAACAAAGCTATGATGAAGGAAGTTCTGCGAGTTGTCAAATTCTGTACGCATTGTGCTATACATGTCTTGGGTAATTTGTAACGCAGTAAATGTGTCGAGACGCCAGCTGATTCTATTTCACGGCCTCTATCTCTAATTCCCAAAAATTCTAGTGAGAAAGACTAAGCGGCACAGACAAAAAGTTCGTCTGTTAATCAAAACCAAATAGTTTATATCAGTCTTCGATGAGCGACACTCAATGACTAATTATTCTACCGGCTAATTTGGTCCGTGGGCACTCATCGACTTTCCCAAACGGAGTTTTTGTTCTGCTTATCGAATTGCATAATCAGCTCGAAGTTGTCGCAGCTGTATTGATCTCTGAGCCGGGTAGATGTAGTGACGATCGTATAACCATTACCCTTACAGTGTGTATGAAAACATGGCCGAAATTTGATAAATAAATGACAATGAAACAAGAGATTTATCGATTTAAATCACCATGGTAAACCATAAACGTAGAAATGTGACTGATGACTCCGAGTTAAGCAACAAAATTCCAAACTCATGCGTCACTCGGGCCCGTTTCGTTCGATCGGTGGTCAAACGGAGAAGGCCGTGGCGTTTGGACATGAATTTCACGGGCTCGAATCCTCCCACCGCCGGTCAACTTCCCCACTTGGCAGCCCTCAGATGGCCGAGACCCCCTTCCTGAAAAACCATGCGCATTGTTATTTCATTAATAAAGGAAGTAAATGATAAAAAATAACAAAATTATATAACAAATGTAACTCAGACTTTTCAAGGCTTCACGGGAATTGGACCTGCATGCATGGAACTAATTCCCGACTCCTGGTTGTTTAAGTAATAGCGAAGATGGCCGGCGGTGGCCAAACGGATAAGGTCGAGGCGTTTGGATGTGAAAGCCGCGGGTTCGAATCCTCCCACCGCCGGCCAACTTCCTCACTTGGCAGCCCTCTGCTGGCCGCGGCCCCCTTCCTGAAAAATGATGTACATCATTATTTCATTAATAAAGAAAGTGGAAGATAAAAGATAAAAAGGATCTCACCACGTTCTACGATTTGTAACGCCTTAGACGACGGTGGTTTTCGACGGGTGAATTTGCGGTGAACGAAACTATCCTATGGTATAGCTAGTCAGAAATAAGCTTGTTTATCTACAAAACCTTAATATGGTTGCACATTTGCAAATCTGTTAACCATAAATAACACATACAGTTGTTACAAGCCCGTGAAGTCCTTTGTGACATATGTATTCTAGTATACGGGTGTATCCAACTTGCAAACAATCCTTCTGAATCTTGTCTTTGTTTTTCTTCAAACGTCAGTTGAAAGTTCTCGTGAAACGTCTACAATGAATAATGGTGGAGGCAAAAGAGTAATGCATGTCCTCTGGCCAACAAAACGCTGTTCGGTTATCGATCTGATGGAATATTTGCAAAGGTAAACATTTGCAGTCGAACTGAAGAAAATTTTGTACATGCGAATCTGTCGCCTGTGCACGTACGAAACGGAACATCGTCAAGTTGACTCAACGGCCAAATATCGGGTTTCTGTGTCAACGCAAGCTATCCAGTATGACCTGGACATCTTAAACTGATTGCTTCGTAACTCCGAAGACTAGCTGATCACCTCGTAAAATAGTTCACACCATCATGAGGCCAAAATTAAGAGTCGTGAGCTGTAAAAACTAACGATTTTGTGAGTGCAAACGACAGATTCTGGTTTAAGGTCGTGTCAGTCGCTTAGTAAGTATGAATCACATTCACAAAATTTTGTTCAGGCCATTGAATGTCTTAGTATTTGCAACCATAAGCTTCACGCTAACACACTTTGTATTTGATTTCTAAATAGCACTACCCGGTTAGCGAAAGCAATATGTGACATCAGAAGTCAGAAGTATGGGGTATGAGACGAATTTCAACTGCGATAACGCCATCGACTACGGCATTTGGTCTTTTTGTCCACGGTCTTCAGTTATCGCTTTGGAGGGCCTTGGAGGCTTCAAACGTTGTAATCTGAGCTGACCTATTTTGGACACTCCACTGGTTCGGGTTTCCCGTCTCCATTTCCCCATGTCATGCATTGACCATTCTGACCTAGTCAGTGTAAGACATCCCCTGCCGATCGAATAGTCGGGACCGTATTAAGCCTCCTCTGTAGGCGAAGACATTTAGACCGATGCGACAAACAATATGAAACACATTCGAAACGTCTTTACAGTATGGTTCAGAAGATCAAGAAATACTTGCAACTCAGTTGGGGTTTCCATTCCGTAGCACAACATTGTTCTCATATTCGAGGTCCAAGAGTTTCCTGTTTGTGCACATTAATGTAGCTGTGCCTTTATGGGGACGAGGATATCCACAGTATTCTCACTCAAAAAGTTGAAAGTGGCTGAATTGGATAAGTCTAATGACCAGTTCTTCTTGTGATGCAGCCGGATGAAGTAGTCGCAATTGACAGATATTCACTTTTGACTCAAGAAACCACCTATCGTTGGGTATCAGTACTGAGCTCATCATTTAAGAAACCATAGAAGCATTTTGTATGTCAGATAGTCCAACGGCTAATAGCTTTGGTCCCACAGTTGTTTGACGCAGATCAACATCCACGTTAGGGTGCGACGGATATGCACTGTCGATAATTGCCAGCTAGGATTCAACAGACCTACATGGCTTCCTTAGTTTCCTAGTCGTAAACTCGTAACTCAAGACGAATGACTTCGTAAATCATTAAATCATCTTCAGTTAAAAGTAATCAATTTCGATCATTCTCGAACAAAAGCTGGCATGAAAAAGTAAACTACTTTGGCAGACTACTAAGTAAAAGGCAGAAAAATAAAATTTCATGGTAGAATATGTCGAGTGTGAACTTTATGTGGAGCAATGCAAAGATTGTGGGCCTTCAGTGTGCGTGCCTTTGTTCTACTGCCTATCGCATGAAGATTGAGTGTTCAGTACAAATCCTGCCGGGTTCTCAAGCATACTTCTTTGGCCAACGTTAGCAAGTCAGCGAAGAATAATGCATGGTACGGTTTGAGATATGTATCAACCAGACTAATTTCTCGGTAGTTTTACCAGCAGATTTCATCAAATTTCTCTTGTATCTTTAGAGTCATTGATTCACGATAGGGTTTAGGTAATTGCATGTCTCTTTTTCAGTTGGATCTCAGAACCAATGTTGACTCCAAAGCTGTTATTATCACCGCATTGTTTGAAGAAGAACAATGGCAGCCCCTCCTGGTCCAGCTGCCTTATGCATTTTCAGAGAATCTATTCACCTGAGGATCTCAAGTTCGCATGCAGGACTAATATCTACCTGCATTGTTTCAATTGCTGGCCTGAGTGGAGGTCTTACAGTGACATTTGGGCAAGTTAAACTGCACACTAAAATGCTACGCCCAGTGCTTCAGAGGAGTGCATCGATAAGCTTTCCGACCCCTTGGTCACCTCACTTACATCCACTTATCGTAGGTCACTATATCGAATCAGCCGGCTTTCCCTATGTTCACAGCTTACTCAACATTCTCTTAAACTTCGTTATCCAGCGGTGCTATCCGTCGTTCTTCAAGGTCCTAGTCAGCTGATGTTTGAGGGGCTTATGCTCTTTGCTGTATGTGGGAAGGATTAATCTACATGCATTTACTAGAGCAACTGATATGAAACATTGTCATCGTTCTCGAGGTCTACATGAACTCGCGTCCTGCACAGCGTCTCCTCCGAAGCACGAGGTGTTCTACACTGTTCCCAAATTTGCTCGGACTCTGGGCATTCGTTTGGGTCAAAAAACATGTTGTAAGCTCCAATTGAAACTCAAGCAAAACACAATTATCTAGAATCACCTTTGCAGGGTGGATGGTCTGTGGTCGATGAGACCAACGGTATTGTAGTCACACAGCGTCCAACGCTGCCAATCCAAACAGCACAAGCCCGGCTGCTGTACTCGAAGCGTTCTTGAATCTAATATAATCATTCGCATTCAAAACGTGACCGTCTTATATGTGAAAAATAAGATGAAACTGTGGCTGAATCTTGAGCATGAAGATGGACTACGGAATTCGGATCGTGTGAACGAGTCTCGCAGTTGCAGCTTGTGTTTCAGTAATTATGGCTGCAGCATCTGTGTGTCTTATCTGAATTATTGTTAGATAACTGAAATTAATCGAATAATCTAAATTTTTAAGCTTACTCAGTATATGCAGTTTGGTTTCCTGTCTCCAATTAGTGCTACTACCAACCCAATCTACCAAGCCACAGTTGATCGTAGCACCGCGTATAGTCCCATTTTTTAAAGGATCGAGGTGGCAACGTTTTCCCCCTAAAGAATGTTACATCAATCTGATCATATAACCCTCCGCAACTGTCCACATCACAAAAAAGTTTTTTTTCCAGAGAGAACTCAAACCGGAGTCTGACGAACAAAGCGGCAATAACTCGGAAATGAAACATGAACGAAGCATCCATGAAGAAAATGTTTCAAGTCTGTCGCTGTCACTGTTTAGAATGGTGATAATCCCATTGAGGATACGAAAGCTTTTTCAAGAAAACAAAAATTCATAATTCATAGCGCCTAATTCCGGAAGTGTTGATCAGACAATAATGATTACTTTTGTGTAACGCATCACACCTTCAACTAAGGTGTTCTCTAAGATTCTGCATTACTAATGCGCTGCTCCTAAAAATGATTAAATGCCTGCTAGTCTTGTGTGATATTCACTGAGGCATCAAGGTTTAAAACGCATTCGTAAACAACGAAAAGCCTGCAACTTCCTTGATTCCTCCGCGCTCAACCAGAATCCGGGCCCAGAGCTGACGGGTTGTGAAACATATGCCATATCCAGCTTTGCCGGTCGATTTTCTGTCCCGTGCGAAAGCGTGGTGGGGAATGATATTTGCTCGTTGAATTTCACATTTGTCCTGGACGTTTACATCGAACACTTGCTCATATTCTATTTGAATTCATCTGTTCTTGGCCATACGGTGTAAGACCTTACTTTCCAGCGAGAAGGATTGTGTATAACAAAGCCACTAAATGTGGATCCAGACTCCTGGAAAAAACTGACCCTGGATTCTTATCTGGATGAACGCGGAGGTAGATAGAATAGGATGGGCGAAATACTTGAGGTATGAAAGAAATGGAAAGTATTATAGTCTTGGTTCCTTCTGGGGTGCACTATATATATATATATATATATGAATATATATATGAACATCTAATTTGCATCGTCAAGGGTATGCATGGAAGCCGCTCGTTGGGACGTCCACAGAATAACCACAGCTACGGTTTGTTGACAATTATTTGTCAGTTGAGCAGAGTGTTACAAAAATAGATATGCATTGTAAATAGTATCCGGATACTACTTACAATGTGTATATACATATATATATATATGGCTTTTAGTACTGATTCGCTTACTACCCCTTTTCATTGTATAATTTTCTGCTGGCGCCTTCATATAAAGTCATAGTGCTTTGTACTGTGTAGTGCACCATAGAAACAACACTGTCCTGCTGGGAATGAACTATAAATTACTTTCCAATTATAGTGCTCTCCAACAACAGTGGTTTGTTAAGTTCATTTTTTTGTCTTTCCATTAAACTACACGTTCGAATTTGACTAATTTCAGATCATCACTTTGTATCCCTTGTTGTAATTTTGTTTCTGATATACTGTTGTGCCTCGTTCACGTGATTCCGTTGAGAGTGCCTCCGGAAAGTGACAAAATTCAGAGATAAAATGCCCAAATTGGACGTCGAATTCGAAGCGTTACATCGACCGGTACTGCATATTACTCACCAAACAATGGGTCGATGAAAAATGCCTAATAATGGGGTCACTTTAACGGAATATAAAGCCCAAACGTGCAGCAGTATTTTTTTTGTCAGGACCAGTGTCAATGGGACAAAAGTCAACCGTTGTTGGGTTAGCTTATCCACCAATCTCATGGAACGTAATGGCATCAGTTTCAGAGTTTGGGATCTCGTGTCATGTAGACCAAATCAAACTTCCTAAATTAACAATAAGTGCTTGGGTGATCAGTTCTATCGGTGACAGAGAATATTTCGTGTGAATCTACATGATATAGGTCATGACATGCTAGTTGCTAAGACGTTTAACCAGTGCTCGAACCGCAGTGAAATTTTGCCTGGTTATTAAAAACGACAAGCTCATTTCCACTTTTTTCCACTGCAAGACTCTCGTTTGTGACAACGTATAACACGTTCGTAGTGGCCCAGATTTGGGCCGGTCCAAACAAAATACGTCTTGGACAGTTCGATATATGAATTAATGTTTTGAAAGTTAAGACCAAAATGAAGCGAATTCGGTTCCAATTTCCATGATTCTTCCACTAACCGGTAATGTTTATTAACTTCCGACGAACAACCCAACTCTCGGTTAGCTTACGATATAATACAGAGATAGTATTCATTGCAACAGTGGGGCTAGTTTGCTGGATATAGACGCACCATTCTGGCAAATAGTGACTGAAGCACATAAAGATGTCGTATAAAATTTTCAAGTAGAAAACATGTGATCGGCAAGTGATCACTTCAGAAACACTATGTAGCTCAACCGCACGACACCCAATCTCTTGTGAGATTAAACAAGAAAGCGGCTGATTTCCATACTTTCGTACGAGAGACCACTCGTTTTCTGTCATCAAACTGTTCGAAACAATCTCCCAACGACAGCGAATATGAGTGCATCGAATTTTCTTTCGCGTCAATCGCCGTTTAGTGGGTCCGAATAGTTTCTCTCACGTGCACCACAGCAGGAGATCGTTCGATGACCACTAGTGATGAACAAATCTATCACGGTCCAATGGAAAACCCGTAAGTTTGTCCAGTTCAACGTTTCATATCGTTCTTTGAACAAAGTAGTCTTCGTTCCGCTTCTGCCATATCTTGAAAGTGATTTGGATTACACAGGTTTATCAAGCGATTAGTCCAGTTTTCCAAAGGCAAGCTTAACAAACAACAAAAAAACTTGTGTAATCTGGAAGTGTACACAATTAATACTACAGTAACTTACGTTCATAGATTGTAATTTTGATGAGTTTTCTAAATTTAATATTCAAACAAGTCACACCGGTCTGGGATGCCACAAACAATTGACAGTCGACAGTGATTCCACGGGTTGCGAAAGCGCCTCCAAAAGGCCTAAACATGTTCATCAACAGTATGGCTGAAATTCCGGAAATGATGTATTTGTTTTTTTGGACAATACGTGTATTTGTTTAACATGACTTGCTCATTCACAAACTGGACTTTCTGGACGAAGAACTTGAAGAACTGTTTCTAGTGCAACCGTAACCCACTTTACAGACACGGGACACCAAGAGAACATAGAAGCTACACGGTGGCTATGAATCCACCAAAGAGTGTTTCGTCGATACTGTTTGTCATCACACAAGGCGCTTCTAACCACGCCAATTAATTTGTCGGCATCAATCAGGAAACCGTATGACAGAATGTGACTTCAACAGTGCTTGCCTTAGTAAATTCAAATGGATGATGTATTCATCCGACAATGCGTGTTCAATAGTCATGTAGGCAATTTTAAACATATGACCGGGTATAATCAGCGAGCGAATCTGTATAGTGAACTTTGTGACTGAAAACTTGTACAAGGTTACGCGATCATTCAAATTTTTACTCTTTAATGTTCTCGACTATGAAAGATTTTCGAAGGGTTTTCATGTACTTTCGACTATTGTATGTCTTTCAGCACAGTCGTTTGTCGTTCCAGTATAGATAATAAAGTAGAAAGTTGTACATTTCTGTCCCGGTATGTATGTTTCTGTATGTACATATATATGTACGTATGTATGCATGTATGCATGTATGTACGCATGTATGTATATTTGTATGCATGCGCCTACGTACGCATATGAAGGCGTGTGTTCTTATGGTTGTATTTACGCATACATGGTTGTGTGCTTGTATGTCCATGTATGCATGCGGATGTATGTGCAGCAGTAACAGACCTACCGCACGATATTCAACGACTGGTAGTAAACGTCCCGTCGTGCTTGATGCATTCTGAAATTACGGATCCTAATTCGGTTGGCTACACCGGCAGCTATTTCCATTACAGAAGTATATAGTTGAATCTCCCCGGTGTAATCAGCCGTCCGTTTCGGATAAATGATGGCATTTGGCGAGGCAGCAGATTTAGTGGGATTCGGCGTCATCGTTAGAATCCTAAATCCTCTTTCAACTTTTACTTTCTTTATTAATGGAATAACAATGCACATCATTTTTCAGGAACCAGGCCGCGGGTAACAGAGAGCGAAGAAGTTGACCAAAAACGGCGACCCTCAGCTCCAAACGCCATGATCTTATCCGCTTGGTTACCGCCGGACCTTGGTCTTGTATGAATTCTTGTTGAATTAAATTGTGTTTGGGTAGTAATTGTGCAAGCACATCTTGCAGAAGCGAAGCGGCAATGAAACTGCATGAAACAACACGTAATTTCAATGCAACAAGATAAGCTAGAGAATAGACTAGTTTGGGTTCGTTTGTTTACTTACTTACAGAGTAATTTTTAATTGCAGAGAACCTGCCATCTTACTTGTTTAGTTGTGGCCCCCTGGCTGAGTGAAGGCACACAGCCCTAGGATTCAGCCTGCATAAAAAGCACCAACTCAGAGTGAATTAAGGTCGTCAAGACAGGTTTTGCGCACCATTGCAGATCGCCTGTCTGTCTATACGCCGTCCACCGAGGTAGGCGGTGGCTGAAAATGGGTCGCCTTGTGATTAGAAAAATTGATGATAAGGTATGGAAAGCCTAGTCGGTAGACTGTCCCTTATGGGTGGCCCATTTAGGGGGTTAAAATAAACCGATCCTGCCATGGTTGAATTACTATTGCCTCGCAATCGGTCGTTCGCTACCTCCCATTCCCATCTTCTGTACTGAGTCGATGGTGTTGCGTGATAACAACCAATCATAATTGACCGAGGTAATGCGTTTTTGTGTAACATCAGCACCATTGCTATCCTCACAGACGAATTGTAAATGCATATTCAGTTGTCTTTTTCTGTAGAACCAGATGAAAAATGGAAACGTTCACCTGTTACACTAACCAAAACCAATCACCAGTCGAAATGTCGGTCAGCATGATGATCATAAATCTGCCAAGCAAGTATCTGTTATTCATCAGCGATGGTCAAACAGTTAGTATCATGGCAATTCAATATAAGGCTACCGGGGTTGGAATGCCATCACGGCCGGCCAACCTAACCATTTGTCAGCTATCTATCGAGTGTGAAACCCTCGAGTACCATGTGCATTATAGTTGTGGTAATAAAGGATGGCCAGCAGTTTGCTTTGTGTGTGGGTTTCCGCCTGCTTCGGATAGGTGAATAAGCAACAGGCTGGCGATGTGACAAAAATGTGATCCGACAAACGGCCTTATCAGTTCGATTGTAGTAGATTTCTACTTTAGTTCGACTGAAAACCGGTCAAACACCCAGGTTTGGTAATTCAAACTGGAAGCTCAATGAACGGACGGTCAATTTATACTACACGCAAGTGTGCATAGATTACCACAAACGCATACTATTTGTATGCACTGATTGCGTTAGGAATGTTCAGCAATTTGTCACGTGATTAATGCTTTTCTAGCATATCTATTTATGACTATAAGTTGCAAAGTCCCCGAGGTATGCAGACATGCTTTCATTACACTTCAGCCATCAGACGACAACTCGATGACCCATGATGATGGTCAAATTATTATTTATCATCAAGTGGCCCGGAGTCAATTGATTTATTTCCAACTCTTGTCGACTGACGCGGTTTGACTTGAATTTTTTGGCTACCTAATCGTTCTCCGAGTCAGATACGTAGACAGTAGGAAGACAGTTTATTTGGCCTGACAAACTACAAGTACTGGCGTGTTTCTTCACCCAGAGTGAAAGTTATCGCACTGGTATAATATTTATTCCCAGACCCGGTTTCCGCGGAAACAAAGTCCAGATAGATCGTAAGGATAATCCCGTTGTCAAGGCATCTGCCAACTGTACACACACGCCCCATGTACTTAGACTTATTCACCAACTCTAGGTGCTCGTTACAAAATGTTTCAACTAAGAGCCGTCCAAGCTAAATTACCTAAATTTAGAAATTTCCAGGAAACCTGAAGATTACTGGAAGACGTATGCTGAAGTTCATTTGTATATAAGTACGTTTCGGCAAATACTAAAGTTCTCAACGCATCATTCAAAGTAAAATGGAGTTTTCCCACCGATTTCTGTCCACAATGATCTTTCTTCACAAGTGTTTTCATTTTCTATNAGAGTGAAAGTTATCGCACTGGTATAATATTTATTCCCAGACCCGGTTTCCGCGGAAACAAAGTCCAGATAGATCGTAAGGAAAATCCCGTTGTCAAGGCATCTGCCAACTGTACACACACGCCCCATGTACTTAGACTTATTCACCAACTCTAGGTGTTCGCTACAAAATGTTTCAACTAAGAGCCGTTCGAGCTAACTTACCCAAATACACGTAATCTATTGAAATTTAGAAATTTCCAGGAAACCTGAAGATTACTGGAAGGCGTATGCTGAAATTCGTTTGTATATAAGTATGTTTCGGCAAATACTAAAGTTCTCAACGCATCATTCAAAGTAAGATGGAGTTTTCCCACCGATTTCTGTCCACAACGATCTTTCTTCACAAGTGTTTTCATTTTCTATTTCTGTCTTGAAAATCGTGCTGACCGGACGGCCTCGATCCCATAGTCTTCAAGGAATGTGCCGAACATTCTATTCACTAAATATTTTGAATTGCTCAATAAATGCTGGTTGGATACTAAAATTCCCTCCGTAAGAAGAGTTTTTGCAGTTCCGCTTTACTTCCTGCACTTTAGTAGTCGTGAAAACGTTCGAAAAATTATTCTTCTCACATTGTGCATCTCCGTTTTACGTTTCCTATCCTCACTAGTTTGTTTACTGATCATCCAAGCCCGAGCTTGATACTCGAGCCATTCCATTGTACTCCACCTCTTTGGTAGTAGACAACAAGATCAAAGGATTGCGAATCTGTTTCTTTGACTGCAATGACGCTTTCCACTCCATCGACAAGAACAAGTTGCTTCCATTCATATCCCTCCGGACTGATTGTTTCCGCATTCGATGGAAATTCATCCTTTACAATTGCTCTTGTCAATTCCAGTCTTCGCGTCTCTCAAATTATTATATTACTTTTGCTTCTTTTTTTCAGCCTGCCTATCTTCCTTCCCAACTCATACTCATAAGTTGTTCGTGAATCACACAAACGATGTACGTACTTCATGGTCTGCCGTATTCCTCTAACGTTTCATTGTCAGATCATTAAATTAGCATCAATAAACTTTCAGTAAAATATGTTGGCATGATAATGGATCAAAGTCTCGCATGGTCATAGCAGGTATAGTACATTTTTATAAAGAATCGGATATTCTACTAACAGTATCAGAACTGAGTTTGGTTCACATTGTATCTATATCATGATGCGCTATGTCATCATTCCAGTTTCATTCGTTATTAAAGGAATCTTGAGAAAAGGTATCGACCATAACGGAAACGTCGACAAGTCAACAACCTTTTCGACAAAATTGTGTTCCTGATCAATAAAAATTTACATAGGGACGTCGGATTTCTCGTGTGTTCCACCTGAACAGCTCTACTCATTTTCTGTCACTTTACCCGGTCTCTTCTCTGCTTGATTCATATTTTCTTGCAGTGGCATACGTCTACAATTGTTCGCTGAATTTCTCATTTTACAGAACTCCAAAACTTATCCGAAACTTCTCGCAAGAATGCTCACTAACTCCTCCACGCCTATATGTGAATAGCAGATGAAGTGCATTTTCTTCCCTGTCATTCATTCCAACTACAAACTTGCGCATGCATGTACCTGATGCATGCAACTGTCATCCCTTTCCTTGTCTGGCTGGATTTCTCAAGAATCTCGAATCTACAGTGCCGTAACTTAAAGAAGGTCTGGTGTGAAATCCTAAAAATATACCTTGTTTTTGAGCATCCAATCTTTGTTGTTCTTCATGTTGTGCTTTTCGCCTACCTGAAAATCAAACATCCGCCCTTCGATCTGCATGAAACATTTCTTTGACTTGATTAGACTTAAAAATCACAAAGAATGGCTGCGCTTAATTTGTCTGTACTTGTCAGAATGAGGTTTTGTTATACTGAAAGTTATTTTCGGCATTAATTTGAGTTTACTGATTATTTTCGTGATCAAATTAGTTAGAAAGTGCATATGAGGAGCCCTGCTTGGGGCTCTGCACCTTATCGAGAAATGTCGTAAATGATCGATGCAATCAATGGATTGTTTCGCCTTGTAGCCTATTTTATTAGTGACATCATTCCCCTCCTAGGAGTAGTAGACCCATTCTCATGGTTTATGGCAAACCTATCTTAGTTTTACGTCTGGGTATCCAGTTGTAGTAGAGGTTCCGAGAATTCTAAACGCATCTGAATTGATTAAGAGGAGTACGAAGGCGAACAACGATCATCAACTGTCTATTATATGCGTTAGCATTTGAACATTTAGGAGGTATACAACACGATTGGTGATGTTCCGAAGGAGTGGATCAGCACTGGAACCCAGGGGAAGCAAGTGTGCATTTCACAGTTACTCGCGAGTAGTTGATTTTAACAAACGTGACTCAGTTCTTGTGTGAACTTTGGCCGGATATTGTTCTTGCATGAATTCTTGTGTGAAAATTTCACATACCTGGTAATTCTCACTGACCGAGGTGAACGTGTACTTGCCATCTCGGTACTACATTGTAAAAATTCACCTAAAGAAACGTTGATCGTGAATATTTGAGATGGAAAATTAGGGAAGTGAAATAGAAAACGTTTAAACGTCAAAACCTACGGAGGCCGAAGTAAACGTTACATGCGCAAGCTTACAGAAGAATACACATTAGCATTCATTTATGGGAAAACTCATTTAGGGTCTATCAGTTGGCATTGATTTTCGCATTGTCAGATTGGAGCTAATGCAGCTGGCTGTTTTCGCAATTGCACTAGTTCGGTAACAAAACACTTGATAAAATGCTAACCTATTTCGAATATGGTACTGGTGTGAAAAAGTCCAAATATTCCCGTCCAATGAATAGCAATATGTGTCAAGCAGGTATCAGTGATTTTTTTCCCAGAGGCACTAGAATCAGCATTCTGCGCGTGGAAAGCATAGAAATCGTGTGGGATAACGAATGGTGATTATGAACGAGGCTTGGCAAGCTACAGTCCTCGCGCTATCAGAACATGAGGAGACTAGTATTAGATGTCTCGAGCTTCATTATTTATTTTTGCAAGACTCACCCTAATAAATTGTTTGCGCAGGAAGTCTGTGCGGAGCTTGCGGTACGTCGTTCACACCCATTGGATGAAAAGCTAGAACCAGTGGGAAATGAGGAGCATGTCGACTTCATCATCCTGATGATATCCTAGCCAGATAAAGAGTAATGGGTGTAAACATCCTGATTCAAAATCGTTTTCAATAAAATTTTCGACTGTACACAGATTACGTGAACCCAATGAATGCGTGTCTAGGAGGTCAACATTCTCATGTTCGCAGCATTGCAATCAGCCAATTGCAACTCATGGATCTTCTCGCGTTTCTCTGTTGGCCGATTTACTTGATCTGTAATGCCTACGCAAATACTATTCTCTCACACGAGGGAAAATCCGAGCTGCGTTTCAGCTACTCAGCACAACACATGCCAGATTTCTGAATGCTGACCTTCTGTTTCATTCACGTTTGAATGGGATACAAACTAGTTGCAAACAGCAACCGTTAATTGCCATGAGTCAATCACGTTTAGAAAGAAAGATAAAGCATCAGTGTTTCGACCTATTCAGCTTCAGACAGAAGCCACGAATTTGAACCAAGCAGATTGGACACAAACGTTTCACTTCAAAACTAACAACGAGATCAAACTCTTGAACAGTTCAATCAATCCGTTAAATTCCATTAACCTGTCTTATTTTGTGCTCAGATTAGACTGACAGGAATAATGCACCATCAATTTGTTGTGAACCAGTAGTTTTGCTTTTCTTCAAATTGGCTGGTTTATCGTCTTACCGGAAATTAACAACAAAATTAACAGAGGTCAGGTTTGTCAAGATCGTGTCGACAAAAGAAAATTCTCATCACTTTTCACCAAATCTGGTCGGAGAATAATTGAATAGTTTAGGTCAGACGACAGCTGTCGATCGACTTTGCTCAAACCATATTTTGTTGTTCTTGTATGGAGCATGAAATCAGATGTGTCTACTTGTTTTGGGTTAGCCTAACAAGTTCAATCGATTAGATTTTGTTGGATGTTGAGGTCAGGTTTTTGAATGTCAACAGTTCAGCTTAGTGGGGTGATTGTAGACGTTTCATGATATCAAAACGATATGAGGTTGAGGGAAGGTAGATAGTGAGAAAAAACTGTACATTCCGGTTTGCCATGAGGTTGACTGAATTAGGGTAAAATTATTTCTTTGTTTGCGCTGCAGCGTCAGTGTTCTCGCAGTTCGGAATCATTTTCGGCAGTATGCACTCAAATTGTACCGATTTACATGTCATCGGGAAGAAGGTTTTTTGGAGATATTGACGGTTAATTACGTTGAAGCGTCATGCAAACCTTTCGTCTCGCTGCCTATATCACTGCACTTATGCGCGGCGTGAAACTATGGCGCTGGCTAGTCGGAGACGGGAGAATGTCTGAGCTACTCTTATTCAGTCGTCTATTCAGTTTCGGCGGCTAGTTCATCTTAAAACTTGAGTGAAACCAAAATGACCCTCGATAACAATTCCTAACCCTAATGTCATTCTCTCAGTCCCTTGTCCGATTTGTCTTTCCTTGTCACTAATGAATGTTCCACTGGCAATTTTGGTTAGATGAATCCGATTAACAATTGACCCAACAAACGGTCGATTTGCCGGTGAACCAAGGTTTCTAACAAAACACACTTTTGAGGACAACATTTTACACAAGTTGCCGTATTTTTAAAGTTCAATTATAATCGCTTCTGTGAAATTCAGTTTGGCTGGTTTGACACATTTTGAACAGCTGCAGTCGCCCAATTCAAAAAAACCCACTGCGATTTTAATGCCTGCGATGTGTCCATTAAAAATGTTCTTGTGTTTTTTTATTACATGTAATCACTCATCTGCCGGGCTGTTTGGTTCACGCGTGAACCACTGGTGACAGTACAGCCTTGTCGATTGAATTCAAACTTACCCATCCATCTTTTATGCTAAGGCAACTTGATTGTCTGTGCACTAGGTGATGCTGTGCTATTTGAACTCAATCAGAAAATGAACTTTTCGTCAGATGAGTCAATTATTCGCTCGGCTTTTAATTTCGTATTCTGACTGTTTCCATTCAACGAGCAAGCGGTGGTAGGTGTGCGTTTGTGAATGCGTACAAACTCTGCATATGAAACAAAACAAACCGGTAGCTATTTTTCCAAAGGCTTCACGCATTGTTTAATCCGACTAGAAGAATGACGTTAGAAAATGTCGCAACCTATTTGTTAAATTTGTAAGAAATACATAGGTGACCATGAATGAAAAGTTTAATTTTGATAAGTGGGATCGAATTTGTCATTGTGATGACTTACCTTACGCTTTCTACATCCAGGGATCATTATAGAATCGGGGCGCAGCGGTTACATGACTGGTAGGAATCATCAACAAATCCTACATGCGAATCATCGATAAGGTTTAGATTTCAACATTTTTTTCAGCTTACACTCTACTTGCCAAAAGTATTAACTCAACTTAACTCCCCGGGTGACAATGTGCACAGTTCATGTCTTTTTAGGAGTCTTCCGAGTTTGATAACTGACCTTTCCGTTTCGTTCTGGTCTGAAAACTTTCCCTCCATTCGGTATTGAAAATAGTCATTTCCCATTGTCGGGCATTTATGTGAATCCATCACAATGAGTAATCTCTTGAAACATGGATGGGAATCTTATATATTTGAATCCTTTCGCCACCGAACGCATGTCAGTTATCTTGACTTTCAATTTATGAATCACTTCCTAACAGAGAACACTAAAAAGCAATTACCAGCAACGCGATTTCATTGTCACTGTATTATGACCATTCATTCAATTTCTTTCCTCAAAGACAGGTTGCACGTCTTCTCTGAAGAATGCTTCAGCGATCTGTAGTCGGCTTCGTTAAGACTTCATATTTGCCACTGTGGTTATGTGTTCAAGTCCCACCTCTGATACTCTCTCCTGATAAGTTCATGGGAACGATACCGGTGTTTCAGGCAATCTAAATATTCTATCATAAATGCTTAAATTCACATAGTATGACTATCACTTTGCAAGCTGCTTGGTCCAACTCCATCCACGGACTTGCGGTTTTCGGAATGATTTTGTTCAATAAGTTTCTGCTGTTTCGTCTAATTTTGGGAATGAGCAGACCGTGTTTGCGCGCATAATCTGTCTGATATTGATCAAACTCATATCCGAATTTCGGTAACCCCAGACCTCAACTTTGAGTGTCACCGCGTGGCAACAAGTGCTCTATATGAAGTATTCAGATCTTATCAGTATATCTGCAGTAGCACTGACCAACACGTGAAGAGTGTTACCAAAACACGACTACTACAGTTTATTGAATTACATTTTTGCTCAATGCCAAAGGGCATGTGACTAAAGTTTTTCGCATCTTACGTGTGCACATTTCACTTTTGGTTTCTTTTTCTGATTTCCAGCAAAAACTAAAGAGGTTTCATTCGCTTGACTGAAGAGGTTTCGTTGGCATTTGTTAGTAATACGAGATTGGATGTTTTCATATAGTTATTTACCAAGGTAAATCAATGCTGAACTCACCATTAGGAAATCATGACGGCATTGTACAGCTTTTTCATCCTTGTTAGGAATCATCAGCACTACATATCCACCGAGCCCGAACTGCGCCGCGAACCCGGAAAGAACGATTTTGAGTTGAACGCCTTAGCTTTTAGGCTACCGAGCAGGCTCTGAACGGTTTGTTGAACTTCACCTTATGATGTTGCACCTATCCGTCACTGATTTGCACTTCCATCGTCCGCTAGCTCCCCACCTAGGGAGCGGTGAGTTGGCATTGCTGATGATCCCAAACAAGGATGAAACAGCTGTGCAGTGATTGTGTGGTTTCCTAATGGTGAGTTGAACAATGATATCACATAGCGACTAATTTCAAGAAGTTTCCTTGGTTTCTCAGAAGATTTTCTTTCAAAAGAACGCTCTTTTAATTGGGAGAACTGACTGTTTACGTAATTGCTTTTCTCAGTCAAATAAGCGTATTCTCGATTCCTTCGATTGTCTGGAAGAGCTCACTATCTCGTGAACAGGTAAAATGCAGGTTTCATTTTGAATCAACTTATGCGATCAGACTGATGGCACAGCGATCCTACTTCAACTGACGCTTTGATCGGTGATTTGGAACAAAATGAACCTTACATGGTGTCAGGCTATTTTATGTAATCGTTATGTCCATTTCATGCTGACATTCACGGACCGTTGGTGTGTTGAAACTCGGGTAGATCGTCTTGATTTTGTTCATCGGCATCTTCCTGTTTAATTGGAGAAGAAGACATGAGACTGTCTGATTTATTATGATGTCAAGGTGGCACTCAGATTAGATCGGGCACGAAAGATATATAACGACAGAGGTGCTACATGCAGTCGTCAATATTTGGATATTTCTGGCTTCACCGTGGTGCCGTATCGGCTTATCCTTGTAAGAACCCTCTACCATTGAGGTAGAAATATCTGCTTAATTGAAGTTCTCACTCTGAGGGAACCGTATTCGATAATCTGTGGGACAAATCGTTTACTCAGGCCGGTTTATTGGAGTCCGTGACCTGAATAAACCTTGATTCAATGCCTTCCTACTGGCACCGAATAAGTTGATGTTTACAAAGGTGTTATTTAAGACCGATTGTCTAATTAGTTGCCCATGGAAAAAAACTTATGTCTCTCGTGTGTAGGACCTTCTCAACAGCACTGTACCCGTTGGATGAATCAACATAAAAGATTGATTTAGAAAACCGCAGACTCATTTCATTTGGGGTAACCAGTTCACTTGCAGTCGTGGTAGTGAATGCGGTCGCGGGAAAAACCGGAGCTATCATAGCAGATATCAGAGCATGTTCCCAAATGATTGGAGCAGTTGATTTCCCAAGGCAAGCGATACTTATGACAACCGAAATTCATGTCCATATATCATTAAATCCTGTTGAAGGCAAAACATCAGATTGGTCTGACTTGTTCTTTCATACCGCACTAGGAAAAGCCACGACGATTCGATCGTTGCAGTCTAGTTCCGTGGACTATCAGTCCACCAGCCCAAGAAGTAAAACTTCCGTGGGTCTATGATTAGTGTGACAACTTGTACAAAATTCTCACCATACATCCGTTTATCGCAGCCATCAGACCATATTCCTTTGAACCTAGGCTTGTTTTACGTAGGCAAATTCGTCTTCCTTCTATGCTAATGAACAAAACTAATCGGATGACAAGGTGTTCTGGAAGGCTGTCTGCCAGAAGGAATCAAGAGAACTCCGTTTTGATTGCGGCTTGTAAAGTATGCTGAAATTTATCCTATCATGTCACACAAACATTTTAATCCAATTCACTTTGGACAAGAATATCATTCAAACTCAAAGACCAAGGGTATCGGCCCCACAAGTCAGCCATATACACTATCAATAAAAAGCCCAATCACTTTAACTCGACTGGTCAAGCAGATGTGACTTCGGATGTATAATGTTGCGTGGGATAGTATCGTTTTACAATTTCAGGAATGGATAAAGTCAACAAAATCCAACGCGTAACCAGCGCAAAATGGGTCCATTTAGAAAAGATGATTCAATCAACTCGTGAATAGAGACGAAAACGCTGAATGCTTTCTTTCTTGTCCTATCCAAAAATACAATCTGGACAAGTAATCAATTTAGAATTTAGGCTCTGAGTCTATGATGATCTGTTTTGGTCAAAACTAAACGATCTCTTTGCAACACTGATTCCGCGATCTTTTCGTGTTATACTTCGTCTTTTTTAACAACAATGCATCGAACGGCACAACAAAGTTACTCGATATGACTTCTATTAGCTCGTTGTCGAATACATTCCAAAATCTAGAACAAAGCATTCTTGAAACTAGTGATCATACAAATACCTTACTCCGAGGTGTGGCAGATCGACCGACTGAATGATCACATCTGAACTTTGACAAATGAGCAGATGCATCATTTATCACCCTGATAGGGTAGGTCATCCAATCTTAGACAGGAATTCAGCATTATCCGTAGTCTTTCCTCAACGTGTTCGTTAGTTTCCAGTCATTTGTCAGAATGATCTATCGGTTAAACCTGCCGTGCGTCGGCTTTCAGTATCTGTTACTTACCATTTCAGATGATCGTGTCTTCTCAGCGGTCGGGTCAGGGATGCATTTGGCATCGAACGACATAACTATTATTTTATCTGCGCTCTGCTTGTCTGATGACAAGATTAATTTGCTTGAGTTACTCAAGGTCAACGGCTAACGGGAAGTGAGGAACCAATTTGGGTTCCCGTTAGGTTATTCAGTATAATTTCTACCTGTTTTGTTTCTATGCCAAAGCTTGCGATATCGTTCGCAGTATCATATATCAACTACTTTTATTAGCCATACACCAGAGTCATGGTGGCATGTACTCGTTCAAGCAGCTCTGAGTAGAGCTGAACCAAACAGGTAATCACAAAGTAGAGTTTCTTGCTAAGTATTGCTTGTTGAATTTCTGAACTTTTGATGATAACGGTTCACGAAGAACAGAACAACCTCGTGAATCTGTTTTATCGTATGATCGATAAAAGGAACCTCAGGTTTCACCATTGTTGTGAATCAGATTTATATTAAATATTCCAGCATGTTGCGTTGCTTCTCGCCGTAACTAAATCCTGTTTTTTTAGAACATGCATTCTGTCCTTAACGAAGACTGAAAAGCCTTACGCCAAATCACTGATCATCGACCGTAATGCGAAGATGAAACATGGAGCAATTAGTACTAGCTAGTAGCCATGAGTTAATGTTTCTCGATTTGTCAAAATGCAAAGCCAAAGTGAGACGGGTCTTGAGCTCCCATCATGTCATTAGACATCAAAGCTAGTAACTACTCTAGAGCACTGGACCTAACCACCACTAACGATTTAGCTTTTCACCAGGACCGTGTTATTCACGGACAACTGTGTCGCCATATAAGGCGAACTGAACAATCGATTGTTGACTTAGTCGACCTGAATGCAAAAGTGATCAAAGAGACTAAAGGGTGTATACCCATTCAAACTGTAATTTGCAAGGTGCTAATGGTTTTTAAATGGGATTTTGGGATTTTGCTTGGGACAACTGCGCTCCGTTGAACTAGTTTACAAATGTGATCGTTTAGTAATCGGTGACCAAGATAATAGGTATTTGTATTTTTCTGCGGTTTATGACTCGAGTTACATTATAGAATGCTTTAAGTTTGATTTCGGAGTTTGCCATACTCAATGGTTAACTATTAATTTGAAGTATGAAGTCAATCATTTTGATGTGAGAATAAAATGTTCCAATACATTTTTTTAACCGCTTTCCCTGACAGAAAAATCGTTACCTAAAAGGTATTTCACGTTCACCTGAGCTTATCCGCCTGTAACGGATCTGATAAACTCGGGGGAGTATCAGCTGTGAATGGGAGAAAAAATGGTTCATACCTGGACAGCCCAAGTAAATAGAAAATGAAAATGATAAAATTTTTGGCAGAAATTTGTGTGTCGTCAGCGAGGCGTAAAGTAAATCTCAGTGCATTTCTCGTGAGACAGAAATTCACAAGTCAGTATTTCAGGAAGTTTCCATGCAAACCTCAGAATATACTGAGAAATTGTTTTTTTCCGACAGTTTTCTGATCAATTCCGGCAGCATAGACTTGTCCAACCAAATTTGTATTATCTGCGGTATATTAGAAAACTTTATTGGCTGTCTCATTAGGGTACACTCAAGTGACGCTCGACAGCCCACTGTACCGATCGGGTTTGTCGCTCAAGGATACTGACATTGTTGGAGGTCATTTGAATCGGTCTTGAGCGACAACGTTATCGTGGGTTAAAACAAAGTAGTTACTTGATCATAGCTGCACCGAATTAATGTACGTAAATCACTAACGTACACTCGATATCAATCTTGAAAACAAACCTTCTAGTTGCCATGACAACCAGAAGCCAAATTTTAACTTTTGTTCTCTTATGGTTGGGTTTGTCGAAGAACCAATTGAGAGGATCACGCTCCCTAGCCTCCAAGACTTACTGAACTCGACACTGAAACTTGGCTGGCCCAAAACCACGCACATATCCGTAGGTCAGGCTTGAAAACGATTTTGGTTACGAGTGACCACCATCATTTGAACGACATTTTGTTGTCCCAGGTCTCTAGATTACATCACTGCAAAAAATGTTCATATCGCCACATTCTTCCCGTATATTCACTGAGATATTGTCCCTTAATTTTCATACAAAACATCGAGTTTTCTTATAAATGAACCTGAGAATAAATGGCTAGAACCTAAATTAGCGTACATCTTTTTTGAGAATGAGGACCTAGCCGATTTGTTCCACGTAAAATTTGATCCCAAATTTGGTGCAGTGAAGCACTTTGATTCACGTGGTGCTGTAATGCAAATAAGTAAATTAATTTTCAACGAAATACGAAGTTACATTCTAGTAGTAGGAGATTGAATGTTTACATGAAATAACTCACCATGCGATATTATCGCCCAACTCACCATTAAGAAACTGTACAGCTGTTTCATCCTTGTTAGGAATCATCAGCAGTGCATATTCACCGCGCCCCAACTGGGACGCGAACCCGAACAAGGACGATCGATTCTGAGTCGAACGCGTTAACCATTATGCTACCGGGCAGGCTCTGAACGGTTTGTTGAATTTCACCACATGATTGTGTTGCACCTATCCGTCACTGGTTTGCACGGCCACGGGCCGCTAGCACACAGCAGTTGACCCCTGCTCATAGATAGTTTCTCTGCAGGTAGCCTAAGCACAACGAAGGCTTTGGGTATGACATAAACCAAATAATGCAGCTCTGTAGGTCATATCCAAAGCCTTCGTCGTACTTAGGCTACCTGCAGAGAAGTCATCTATCAGTAGGGGTCGATCGCTTGAGCTAACGGACAGTAACCGTGCAAATCAGTGACGGATAGGTGCAACATCATGTGGTGAAGTTGAGCAAACCTTTCAGAGCCTGTCCAGTAGCGTAGCGGCCAAAACGTTCGACTCAGAATCGTTCGTCCAGGGTTCGCGCTTCAGTTCGGGCTCGGTGCTGATGATTCCTAACAAGGATGAAACAGTGCTTCCATGATTTCTTAAATACGAAGTTCTCATTGGAGCCTTTCCAAATCACGAATCAATGCAGTGAGGTTGTTTTATTGAAAATTGAAAATGAGCAAGTGTTCTATTTTGGCTTGACAAGAATTTTCAACCGAAATTACGGTCACATGCGGCTGTGTGCTAAGGAATTAATAAAAATCGGTAAACGTGGCAAATATTCGTATTTAACTTGACATCGTTTTGTTCGGCAATTTTCTCATTTCCAAACGTGTTTTACCAATGCGTCTTTGTTGGCGTGTACGACAAAAGGTCGAAGTTTTCAATAACGGTGAGAAGCAGTTGTCGCGTTATTTTTGTTTATACAAAATTCGTCTTATCACTTCCGTTGATGAAATTCAATGTTTTGGTCTGCTTCATTCTGAAAGCACGGTAATCGTGGGTCTGGCAGTTGACGGGAATTATAGAAAGAATCCTTGCGCGGATTCTTGCGGAAAGCGTCGCTTATCTGAAGGCAGTAGTTAATAAAGTAAATATTCTTAACGATGCTTCCGTTGTTTTGGACAAACTGTCAATGCCCTTGAAAAGATTTTATGACATCCAAGCTGATTGACCTACCACTGGATCAGTCCAAATATTTATTATTTCCCGGTTGCCAAGCGGATAAGATCGTGGCATTTGGACATGAAGGTCGCGGGTTCAAATCCTGGCACGACCGGTCAACCTTCCCACTGTTGGTCGCGGCCTCCTTCCTGAGAAATGGTGTACATTGTTGTTTCAATAATAAGGAAAATAAAAGATTAAAGAGTAACGAATACAATTTGAGACAAAAATGCGCCACAATAATACGTCAAACAAAACAGGCAAACAAATCAAATGCTCCTTATTCACCACACAATCACCCATTCGAACCTCATTCTTAGTGGTGTAAACATTAACACTGTAATTTTGTGAGATATTCTTCATATACCATTGAGGTCTGTAATCTATGTTGTAAGAAAACTGACAAATATGTTGTTAGTAAAACTTAAAATCGCGGTCAAAAGTTTATATACCCATGAAGTACAAATACAACTCATGAAACCACAGGTAACAAATGCAGTTGCTCATCTGAACGTACTTTCTTTGAACCATTGAAGATCCGGTGGGAAGTACTATTAAACGAAAACTGACGACAGGAAATGTTGGGAGTCGAGTCAGTCGACTGTGGACAGGCAATCATATTGATTTATACTGCAGATCGTTACGTTTTGCTCTGTGTATTCAAGTTTGATTAATTTGCTTCATTCAATCGAACTTGTACCACGGTTGATGCGCGAAGCATACGAACACGTAAGATAGGTCTACCGGGCACCCAGAATATCTAGCCGCATTCGATGGGCGCATGACCTGAGTTATCGATCATAAATCTTCATTAGGGTTACGTGACACACAGATCATCATACTGCCTTGTGGGTTTGACGGTTTGGTCAAAGGTTCAAGGTTGGGTTCGCAGTCAACGTTTTACGTTGGTTTGAGCAACCGGATAGAATCAAGCCCCCAGATGAATCCTGGATACCGACAGATAACTAATGATACACAGAGGTGGAGAATAAAAGTACCAGCGTAGATGATGAACTATGAACATTGCTTCGTTTTCTTTCCTCTTCCTGGCCTATTGTTTTTGTCCTTCGTCATGATTCTGGTGGCCTATAAGCTGCACACGGATTTGTGTAACATTTTGTACGTGTATATATGTATGCAATAGAATAAGCATTGGCTCGCTTTGTGAAGATCCGTCCCGTACTCTTTGTTTGGGCTAAGCCAACGACGTTGCGATGTTTATCGTCCGCTGCACAGCAAACTGTGATTAGCTGAAATCAGGCGTGACTAATTTATTTCACCAAAATAGATTTGTCCTTGATTTTCTGGCATTAAATCTCATCCGCATAGATACTCACATACCACAAAGTGGCGATGCGTGAAAGCATTGACGAGACGCATAACTGTTGACGAAATGCATGCACCTTTTGAGGACACGTCTTCAGAGGAGACAGTCATTGTTGCTGACAATTTCTAACGGCAGTCGATTACAATGATTATCCGGTCATTGTTCCGCAAGTTGGTGAAGTTTCTTATTCCTCATTTGTGACTCGGTGTGCCTTAAAGGTGATGGTGTTTTCAATAAAACAATGAAAGATTACAGCTTAGTGTATGGAAGAGAACAATGTTCCTGCCTTGAATTTTGTTGAAAGAAGCAAATGGAACGATTTCAGCAAGGTTTGTGGCCAGGGAAATAGCTATTCAAGAAAGGATGTCCATGTGGGCGATTGCCACAGTGTTGCATGGTTTGAGCAAGCGGAAGTTGGATGTTGCTTTATGAATATACTGGACAGTTTGTCCATCGTATTGTCTCGTACAGCATCTATCACCGAATCACGCCAGTGGCAATGAAACGGCGCAATGACTATTTCGAACAGCCAGTCATGTTGCGCAAACAAATTCAATATGCAGGGACCACTTACGTTTTGCCGGTTACTGGACCTGTGAAAGCAATATCACATTTCGATACGTTGTTGCTGCAGCTGCAAGATGAAACTATATACAACAATAGGACAGTTATTCACTCGAATAAGATTTCATTTCGCATAATCCGAGCTCTTAGGTAGCACTGGTAGGAATTCCATCAGTCATTGTACAACAGCTAATATACGGACAGTATTCTCGAAAGAATTTTTAATACATTTGAATTGGAATAGTGTTAATACGAAGCAATGCCGATGGCAATAATTACCATTGTACATCAGTAACTATAACGATAAAACACCTTATTGGCACGAATTTTTCATGATAAAACTGTGCAAATTATATCTCAAAAGATGCTGTCCAGGATTCAGTACCGGCAGCCCGGAAATGTGGAACATAAAATCGCCAGTTAGCGTTTTTTTACCGACCAAATACTGTAAGTCTGTTATCGTACTATATTTTTTATTTCTGGGTCGTCATTTTATATATATACATATGCGTTTCATAGGATGTTTGTCAATGAAGGTGGACATCTACTTCCGTCAGCCAAGAAACAGGTAAATAAGAAATTGGCCCGTGGTGGGAGAGGAAGGGTGTGTAAAGCGATTTTATTTTGTGCCCGAAACTGCTATTTCAGTGTATCAACTGCGCACAAATCGTGAAAATTAAGAAGCGGTGAAAGGATATGTAGAATGGCGGCAACAGATTAGTTGAAAGCTAGGTAAACAATGCATCATTGTCTACAGACATAAATAAGTTTGTAACTTACTGTACCGAGTGTCCCACTTGTGCTTCATTAGGGGTCACTCAGGGAAAAGGTAAAGGGGACACTCAAGCAAATGTAAACAGTACACTTAAGAGGACTCTTATTCTACGTGGATTGGCTAATCGCTGTCACTTATATTCCACAAACCGGTTCAACAAATGTACTAACGTTCCGGTTCACTATACGCATGCCTCTGCGAAGTAACCAAGTGGTTCAGTCATTCCAACCAATTTCCTTAATTTCTTGACCTCGATGGGATCCACGTTAGAATATTCCTAATACTACCCTGTTGTGATTTTGGTGGCCATAAGTAGCCCATCTGTCCTCGAAGACATATTTTTCATAGTTTAACTCTTATAGAAATAAAGCGCTCCCCCGGATACAAAAAGTGACCGACAGCAAGCAGACAATTAGCTACTTTGAAATGAAATCCAAGGACTAATAGTATTGGGCGGTTTTGATGGAATCACTGTCGTTAGGGTTAAAATGGCCCTGGAAGAGTTAGCGATTTAGAACTTTATGTAGCCCCGCAGTCTAAAACTCACGGAAATGGTTTGTTGGTTCTTGCAGCAGACCTCGCCTAGTTTTGTAACTAGGACGGCCGCGCTGAGCATCAGCTACTTGTTAGTCAAATTACATATGCCAGGGCGATTTTGGCCAAAAGACCATCATCCATATTGACGGAGCTGATTCGGTTCTGTGGTGCAAACTTAGAGTGAACAATCCACTTCAGCGTGATTTACCACTGAAAGATGTTAACTTGTATGTACTTTAAACAAACAAGAATTGATCGTACTCGCACTCTAAGATAAGGTGTGAGTAAACTGTCACCTCTGGTGTTTGACTGATTCATACGGAAATATCTTGGAGGACCTTAAGTTACTTTCTAGCTAACAGGTAAAACAATTTGCCTGTGAAATATCCAACACCTACTGTGTGATACTGGTCGTAGTTCGTTTCGGAAGGAATTACAAATTTCATTGAATTTGATTTTTTTTTCCGTCTAAAAGTCGTCTGAGAGGCCAAGCCTTGTAAACTATGTCCATTTGCTCGAATAACCAAAGAAGGAATGATCAAGTAGAGATCGTGCAACTAGGCGGAATCAAAAATACGGGTTTGCCTAGTCCAGAAAATTGGTAGTTCCGACTTTTCTACAGGCCCTTCAACAAGCGGCGTCCATTGAAACTTGGCGATGCAAATACGAAGTTAGCAACAAACAATTATTTGGTAGCTCAAGTACAATGCATTTTTAATTGGCTCTCACGAGATAACACTAACTGACGAGCAGCACTTCATTTGAAACGGGTCTTGTGCTCCCAAAAATTCGTATTCACTCTGGTGTTTGCCTCGCGTTAAAAGTACGTAATACATCCCCACCATCAATGGTCCACAGGTGAAATTCCACTGGTATCGCAAGGGAAAAAGAATGATATCAGCTTTGAATAACGTATGACCTGGGAACCTCAGTATATTGGACTTGATCCAAATCAACGTCGTTTCCCGATTAGTTGACAGAATACTTTTGTTTGTTGCATTTTGACAGGACCATCTGATTGGGGCATCGGGCTTTATAGAACAATTTGTTTTTAAACAAACATTTGTATACTAGTGATCGAGATTGCCCTGTTGTACGCTGTAACACTACACTAAATGTCACATGGTGGAAACGAAAACTGATGCGGAAACAGCAATGTCTGCGGTTTGGCTGATTAGTCGTCTGCTGATTCATCCGATGCGTTAGGCGATGAACAACATGGACATCTGCAGCCTGTACCAATCACAGCTCAAACATCACCGGAGATTCTCGAAAGTATCCTCCTGCTGTCCCAAAAATGGGTGATCAAATAATTTTCTTCCAATTGTTCTTACTGATACACCAGACCCGAAATGTCACGCAGAGTTGAAATCTCATAAAACCTTTTACTAACCATACGTGTCTCAAAATTTATTGGAGAAGAAGCTTTTACCAAACACCAGAAGTTCCATTTGTCCTCGTCCGAAGATGCAAGCGAGAGCTCCGGTTGTACGCTTTCTATGACAGTAAAGCCTGGGATTTAGGATGAATAAGTTTGATATTCAAAATTTACGTTGCATTATTTAGCTGTTGGCTCAGTTTTGTCTAGATTCATTACAGTTTGTTGTGGTCCGAGATTGTTCGGTTTGAAATTCCATTGCCTTGCCTGTAAGACAACAATCCCCTAGAGGGCCGGTGACATTCACAATGCACATCCAAAATCACGCGGGCAAATTTAACGTTTTGCGCGATAACTACAGCCTGCCGTGAGAACAACTAAAACTAGATTCGTATTAGTAGTTATTATCCAGCTGTCCACCTTGTAATGTAATCGTGATTTCTATTCATTGTTTCCGTTTTCTATCTGGATAAACAAATTCCAGGTATAAGTGAACTATAGTTGAATTGTCAGAACTCACTGTTGAGGACAACAAAGATACTATGAACCCACCATTCCGTCCCTAACACTGTTGGTACTGCTACTTATCGTTGCACCATTGTTCTACCTCTGTGGGTTGTCGAGCACTTCAACTATTTTCTGGGTCCAGTTCATAAATTTACCACTCGTTATATCAGTGAACTAACGTGGGTACTGTCGGAATAAGTGATAATTTTAGGTTGTTCGAAGTTAGACAGCTTTCATTGCCCATATTATACAACTTTCTGTTCAAGTCTGTAAAAGTTTTCTCGTAAAGGCTTACTTTGGGTATATCTTTTATTCAATTATTTGCAGTAATTTCTTCTCAACTTAGGCCGATATACCTATTTGTTAAACGTAAGATGGTCTACAACTAGTTTCCAGGGTTCTGCGCTTGGGTGCCTGTTATGAATTTGTGGCACGTGGAAGCCAGTGCTACCAATACCTGTTCTGATACCGTCGGACGTGTTTGAGACTGGGTAAAAGTGTTCCCAACAACTTCGAAAGCATAGTTCGGCGATTTAGATCTGAGACACTGATAGCAACCTGACAGATGTGATTTGCTGAACGCTCCGCGGTCAAGTATGCGTTAACGCAACTGAGAATGAGCCTGTACATAAAATTCTAATGTCGCTTTGGGCCTGGAGAGATAGACCCAGGTCGTAATCAATGTGACCAGACAGAAATAAAAAAGATAGGGAGAATCGAATTGAACCAGGGTGCAGCACGATGCTTGCGGCTCGAAAAGAAAGGGTAAAACAACTAAAGGGGAATGTCTACTTTATCAGAGAGGCTGAAGAAATGCAAAGTAATCAGAGGAGACTGCAACTGTGAAGCTGCTTTGAGCCCGTGGGTGAAAAACGCAAAGCGGCAAGGGAAGATAGGTATCATGACACGAATATATTCCGATTGGCGGGTTCTCCTCCAAAGGGGTTGGTCCTAAAAAACCATTGAAACGGCCTATGGGATGGTTTTCAGGAGGGCCAGAATTGGCCCGTTGTAGTGGGCGTTCCAGGCATGTATTGGCTGAACCTATCGCTGCCCAGAGCACCCATTGTAACAGTAACGGAATGCTGTCGTATGGGTTACAGAGGCCTTTCCGAAATCTGTAAGAGAGAATTTCAAGTCCCAGATAGCTGCGCGGAAGTTTTCACATCTGAGTCCGGAGGACCTGAATTAGTGACGCCCAAGTGGGTCAGACTAGGGAAGCCCAGTGCACCATGGCCTGGAAGAAACCCATGGTGTTGGATAGACCAACCCCGAAAACAGGTTTCAGCGAACCCGGGATATCAGAAAAAGTTCTCAGGCCTGAAATTAAGTAAGGAAAGCAGAACAAGTATTATTGCGAATGTACTCTCTGCTGCAATAAGAGACATAGTTATGGCAGAGGGCGATGGTACAAACAGTGCAATGGTAAATTTAAAACCAGTTGCAGCGGGCTCCCCGGCCATCGTGAGGCAGACCTGCTACAAAACATAAGTGCCACAGAATGTCCACTTGGCGCCACGGTAAACGCCAGGCTCCGACGACCCCCTCCCGGTGCCTCATGGAATCTGGAGGAGTCTGTCATGGAAGCCAGATTCAGAACAAAATCAAGGACGCCTCAGGCCACTGTAAGATAATAGAAGGTTTGCAACTGAAGCCCGGTTACTTAACACCAACGCTCGCATCGTCCGGAGGAAGGGTTGAGTCGCTATCACAGAAACCAGAGACAAAAATAAACGCAAAATTTGCATATGGGAAATGCAAACACACGAAGAAGACAAAATAAACCATAGACAAAGAGAATCTCTGGCCATATCTGTACACCAAAAAATCATAAACATGGCGGTTCCGCTAGCGACACATTCGGGGCGGTCAATGTAACATCATGCGTTGTCAAGCCATAGTGCGTATTTTGTGTACGTCAACTCTAAACTGCTAGCTTGAAGGAGGATACTGAACTAATGAGACTGATGCAAGTAGCGTTAATGATAAATACACAATTTGTACATCGGGGAGCATCAACCCTTGGGACTTTGACTTGTAGAGCGTAGGTGCTGCAGGAGGTGCTCGAAGAGATATTGCAGTAAGACATTTTACATGGCCTGGCTCAACATCTGAGGTAGGATACAAGACACAGAGAAGAACGATGTTGCTGGTTATTAGACCTGGTGGGCACGAATTATCAAGGGGATATAAGAAGTTAACAACTGAGAAGCCTCAAATCAAAAATAACCATGTGAGGATTCCGTTTTTCTTTACCGTCCACAGCGAACCGCCAAGTCGGACCTGTTTCAGATATTAATGTGTGCTGAGTGCTGAATAACTAGGAGGAATTTCGGCATCAATGGTTTTGTTGGAGAAACACTAAAGCCCTTCTGTGAAAGAAAGGTGAGCAGTTCTTAATGTTGAATTAATTATATCGACAGAGAAGTTGGTCTTATTTAAGGTCATCGAAGGAACACGTCAGACACCATGAAGGTGAATAAGAATAGAGCAAGATACACGAGCTCGAGTAGGCAGGCCACAAAAAACTCGTCGCGCCCAATATATCAGAAAGAAAATTCCCACTGAGCACATTGAGAAAACACGAGTTGGCGAACAAGCTCGTTTTCAGTGATTCGCACTCATGCCATCACATCACTATATATTTGGAAAAAATTCACTTTAGGAAGAATTAGGTTGATCAGATACAAATATGGGTGGGGAAGGGAGTTGTGGTTTTACATGCACAACCTGAATGCACAAGAATGTGTTGTGTTAGTTGTTTTGTTTTCTAGGGTTTGTATTGGGATGGAGGGCGGGCCAGGGGAGTTGAAGCGCAACCACAAATTGTTTTTGAGAACAAAGTGGAGGATTGTGAAGACGGATTGCGACGGCTTCCGCAGTGCTCAAGAGGTGACACAGCCAACCTAGATTTTTGACCTTTGACCTTGTAGAGGGTCCGGAAAGCTTGTAATACATTCACGGTGCTGTTAGTTTGTGCTAGATGTGAAACGACTGCACTATCAAGTGACTTGATTTTTCCAGTTCCCAACCATGCAGGGTGGTGCTGACGGATGCTTTCAGACCGATGTACACAGTCTCACAGGAACATGTGAATGAATAGATACAAAACGAGGCTGCAGAATCCGGAACTTCGTCTTTCAACCGTAATGACACTACGGAGCGGGATTTGAAAAAGATTCGAAGCTTGGATGCGTAAAATATCTTACTGATAGCGCTAGTCAGTCTTCGTCGTGCTACCTCTGCGTGTCACCTTTGAATGGCAGACATAGTGTACTGGCTTTCTCTCCACCGTCACTCTCCAAGGAACTGCCTGTTCTGCCTCCAATATTTTATCGATTAATCTCATTGGGAAACCATTTTTGGTAAATACTCTTCTGAGCGTCTGCGGTTCAACTTCAATAGTATCTTCTGTACATATTCATTTTGTCCTGGCAATGAGAAATCCAATTAGGTTCCCCTTAACATTATGAGGTACAAAGCTGTGGAAGTTGATATACTGCCCATTCCATGTGGCTTTCCTGTCTACTGATCGAAGAGTTGAGCCGTCTTCTCGACGACTTAAATGGACGTCTAAGGATGCTATTTCATTGTTCAACTCCATCTCCGTTGTGAATTTTACATTTGCGTGATCCCAGTTGAACTAATTCAACAGTTGGTTAGTTTTCGTCGATGGGTTGGGTACACAGATGTTATTCACATAGCGCTTGTGTCAGTACAGCGCTTGAATTGACGACTCGAGAAAGAGACGGAGGAACGTTCTTAATAAGGCACGGGCGCTCTAACCAAAAGAGAAGTACATTTTGGGTGGGATTTAGCAAGGAATATCACAACAAACCCCAAAGCATATAATACATATGCGCAGCCTAGAGAATTATCGGATGACATACTGCAATGCCAGAATGATGAGATGAAAACCTAGCAATGACCATATCCAAAGGTTAAATGGGCCTTCATGGAAACCCTATAGGGCATTTTACGCTATCCGGAAGAAACCGAGGTCAACTGAGTACCCGTGAAACGTGTCAGATCCCGAAAATCCAGAATGGTTTTCAGCGAAGGGGTACTTTTGGGATGGACTGAACAACCCAATCGAGTTACAAATGGCAGTAGTTTGGACATAGCCCTAGAACGTCTCTCACTGTGAACAGCAAGTGCCTAACAAATGAAAGCCTGCAAAGGTAGTGAGAATGTGCAAAGTTAAACCCGGATATAGGTAGAAGAACTACATGTTGATTGGTCGAATGCGTATTAAGAGGCTGTCAACGAAATGAGTGCCGAAAAGCAAATATACCACAACATGGATAATCCCAGCGTTACATTAGCAGCACCGCGCAGATCCATTCAATCACTGTCGTTTCAACCGAGCCTTCTGTGTTTTCTAGGTCACATTATAAAATGATTAGACTGAGGTCAACGGGTCGAAATCTCATGCAAAGCTTTTGGCTTACCTAACGATCATCATTTTGATAATAAAATGGAGGCACTAAGAATAACAGCAGGGTAGGTACCTGGACCAGCGTCTTGCTTGGGGGGAAGGGACCTGTATCTTGAGATTTTGAGGCTAGACGACGGCAAATGCAGTTTGGACAGGTAGTGTTCCTCAGGTATAGGTCCTAGAATGCGCTGCCTCACTAATATCCTTAACAAGTCCGCAGGGAGCAAAAGCAACCTATATTATCTTTGCGCTGACGATGACAGGATAGTAGATGCGGTATTATAGTGGAACATTGAGGTGATCAGCACCTGGTCACTTAAACGAGTTCCTTCATCATGACTAATCAACCCTCAAGGGCTGACTTCTGCAGGTGCTCAGGGAGGGAAAAAGCGGTTTGCATCCTGATATCTCGTTCCATAGATCTGGATGCAGCTAAAACGCACAACTTCGCACCCCCCCAAATGGTGATCATTAGCGGCGAATACGGCAAGGGAAATCGTCTTGCACTCAAGTCAGCGATGTGTTACATGGACTTTGAATTATCTGGGCCCAAACGCAGCCATGGTAATAAGATTTGAAAGTGAATGACACAGGTTGCGCATAACAGGCTTCACAAAAGCTGTGCAAACCCTTACTGATGTGGCTCCCACTGAATGGTTGGTCGGTAATTTTGGCCTTGAATAGTTTCTTTATTGTTATCTACACCTATGGAGTTACGTTGATGAGACGGTATTTAGCTGGATCGAGCTAAGTTTTCTTCTTTCGGATCGGTTTGGTTACGGGAGCCTTCCACTGAGAGGAATAAATAGGTTGGGTGAAAGAACGGGAGTTTCAGGACCCCCAAATTTGATAACCACTGGGTAAAATATTTGGTTGTAAATTTTTACATAAGTAATGTGGAAAATGTTTGGAAAGTGAGAGGTTCGTGTGAACAAGAGTCCACTGGTGGTTAAGACAAAGTTTTGAGAAGAAGATTGTTGTTGCTATTCAATAAAGCCGCGAAAAGTACGTTGAGAGCTTCCGGCATGTTCACAGAGCCCTCCAGATGAGTTTTGCAATAGAGTCAATAAATTTTGGTGGGGATTGTGAGTCTCCGCGTTCATTAACTTTACCAAAAGTTTCTAATTTGTTAATGCCATCGAGTTCCTGACGGGTTAGGTTGCCAGTGCACTGCTTTTTGTTGCACACAAGGCGTTTAACTGGAACGGCGGTAAGAAATTACGTGTTTTACTGTGTTTTGTATAGTATTCAGAGTACCGATTGTACACGGGTGGGCTTATTTTGTTTGAGGCTGGCTGGCGTACAGTATTTTGGAATAATTAGGCCTAATTAATTTCCCAAAATAGCGTGCTGCCGCTTGTTGCTGTATGGGGACACTTCGTATGAGAGAAGCTGTCCGAGCTTCGGTCTCAAACCAAAGCGGGTAAGGCGTTGCAGCAGGCTGCATGGAACTCCCATTGAATGATGCTTGTTTTTGGGACATGAGTGAGTGAGAATTGGCAGCAAACCGACGAGCGGTCACACCCCGGACCATTGTTGCCAACCGTGGTTATTACTTTGGTTAGTACCAATGGAAAAGTCAAACTCAGAGCTTTATCCTGCCTGGTGTGAGATGCGGCATAGTAAATGCATCCTCCCAGATGTATATCATCTGAGAAAGGTGCTAGGTGACGGCGGACGAATGCAAGGGCCAATATGTTTCTGAAGCCCTGAAATCCCAAGTAAGCAGTTTGCAACAACTTAAAGGATAATAGCACAAGTGGCAACTAACAATTTCGTGGAAGGACGTTAATTCAACGGAGACATTTTGCCAGCATACTTTTTCTGGCTGCTGCGCATCTCGTAGGCCGCACAGATATGACGCCAACATGACCAGCGTGTTGTTCTGTCAATAGCCATGATGAGTACCAGATCATCGCGGCAAAGATTTTGTACCTGGCGGAAGTGAAGACAAATAGGATAATACAGAAGGGATGGCTTGTGACTAGAAAACAATGCACAAAATAAGGAAAGATAAGTTCAGAGGCAGTTGCCTGCGGAATGTACAGTCTGACGAATGTTACACCGGATAGATATTAGCCGCATGGAGAGCCGAATACCGGGGCACATTTGGCTGCTACACGTGGGAATGGCGCACCGGATAGAAATTTTGTATTACCGTAGGTATATTAGATTCATGGTTTTCGTTTCTTAAATTTCAGCTAGGCCCAAAGGTGGAGGTTTGGTTGGTATAAGAAGAGGAATCTGCCGACTATCTGGTGGAAAACCGGGTACAATTGGGGAAATCTCAAGTGCGCTTTTATGAAGGGCAGTTGTCAGAATTGTGAGGCTGTTTTCAAGTTGGCAGACCACGAGAAGCGTTCATGAGGGAGGGTAGGCCTCAGTCACTGAAAAGGAGACGAACTGTGAGATATATACAGAACGTTAACTCATATCAAAGAACTTAACAGTTTCCCGTGCAGGTTCGCTTTGTAAAATTTTGGTAGAGATAATGTTGGGAAGGTCTTGAAGTGTCCAGTATAAAAGGGTGCACGTGAACATTGGGACTAGATGGTTCTCCACTAACAATGCCGGTGGTTGGGGCTGACCGACCACAGGCTACCAAAACTATACGTCCCACTGTGGGGTGAATGCCAGAGGTATGATTCACCAACCTGGCTACAGCCATGCACCGCTGCAGCCGAGCCGCCGCCCGATGTGCGTCGCCGAAAGTGATAGATCTGGCCGAGCTCCGCATAACCGTAATTACGCGGGTGTACACGGAGGGTGAAGGAGGAAATACATATATGGTGAGCGGTGGGTAAGCCAGACATCAGGTTTCTGAGAGCGAATAATCCTAGGCGAGTTAAAGCCATGGTAGACATAGAATGAAGCAATGGCTTACGTCCAATTAGAGCTAAACTATTTGGAAGGAACATGAACCAGCGGCAGTCTAACCTTCCAGCCAGTCGCGGATTAGGAAGCCATCAATTATGCGATCAGCTCAAAGAAGCAAAGTGTAACTGTGTACAGAAAAGCCTAAAAATATCTGGATAGCTGATTGTATTATTAGAAAATTCTCTTATTTTTGTGTGCATGGATGAGGGTAAATCGTCTAAGCAAGTGAGTTAAAATAGAATGCAACAATGTCGAGGGACACGGGAAGCTAAAACGGTACAAAATTTACCGAGGAAAGAGCCAGAATAGATATGGATGCAATGAGAATCGACCGTATCCACGGCCAAGAAACCATTGTTGGTACAATGTGGACCTAAGAGATCAATCGATTCGGACCCCGGAACTGGCGGAGAATAGGATGAATGTTTGGGCGAAAGCGGCGTGGAGAAGAAGTTGGGTAGCGGCGGCAGGACGCAAAGCGTTTTACGATTGCAAAAGAAAAGACATGGAAATGACGTTGAACGAGAGGGCGATTTCTACGAGAAGCTAAGAAGAAGAAATTCAAGACGCGGTCCTAGATTCTTCCGAAGATTGTGGTTTTGGTTCGTCAAAATAGAAGGTAGCGCCACCGCGTAAGCGTCAAATGTGTAGTGAGATATAACGAGGATGAGTGAGAGACGTTGATAGTGTGGGCGAATGTTCGAAGCCGATGGGCATTTTGGCTGCGGCATTGGAGTCGTTCGAGGGGTGGAAGCGACAGAGCATAATTGCAAACCCCTATAATCGCAGCCGGAACAATGGCTTTCTCTACGAAGGAAGCTAAATTGCTAAGCAAAACAACAGCTTTGGAAGGCAGAAGGGAGGTGAGATGCATCCGACGAGGAACTGCATGTATTGCCACGGTGGTATCGCTTAATTTTGACCTCAGTCTACGATTGGGAGTGGTAGAGGCGAGGGTGGTTCTCTGTTTGCACTTTGTTAAGAGTGAAATATGCATTTGTAAATCTCCGGCGATGGAGGAGATGTAGGGCACGATGTGTCTAAGATGGACGGGACTTAAGGAATTGATTTAGTTTCGTCCGGAAAATTATGACAAACCAAAACGGGAAACCAGGGAAAAGTGTTTGTAGTGAGGAGGGTAGGGACAACGCACCTAGTGCGCAGACGTTAGAAATGCCCTGTGCACTCTTGGAAATGGGCAGCAAAATGTTAATATGAAGCTAGTCGATAAGTATATGACTGCTCTGTGGCGATTCCATCCGTACAGGAGGCGTACGCTGAATGAGAGGAAGAAATCAGGGTTATGCATTGCAGATATCTGGTCAT
>LUCM01003538.1:27907-65733 GCA_008360955.1 Fasciolopsis buskii | reverse complement strand
GAATTCAAACCGTTTATTCCACTTATTCAAGGCTTACGTAACCCCGGTATGCGAAAACGACATTGGGAACAATTAAGCGAGCAGCTTGGAGTGACCGTTATTCCCAAGTCCACACTCACTTTTGCGAGATGTTTGGAGATGCGATTACAGGTCAGTTTGGTGATCAATTATGAACCTTGTTCCTACTACTGTATCGTTATTTTTAGAATAAATGCTCGGTAAATCAACCCTCTATTTCGGGAAGTATGCGTGCGAATATATATATATATATATATATGCATATATATATATATGTAACTTTAAGGAAAAGGCTGCTGTTTTTAACTCCTCAGTTATCACCGATGACCTTTCTCAAGTAAGGTTTGCTTACCATGTATTGATGTTACTCGCTCGGTCTGAAGCACTATTTGGTTATTTCATTTTCGAACCCAACAGCAATGAGAATAAACAATGTACTGGGTCACTTAACCTAATCGAAGTGCGTGGGCGCAGGTCGTCGTTATTGCAAATTTTGGTCATTCACTTGACATAGATCAGAATTATATGCCTGGCGCGACAGCTTGATAGTCTTCCAATTTCACGCTCGCAAGCGATCGTAAACCCTGGAACCAGACACCAATTTCCCTCCCGTTAAAACAGCGCCCTGATTGTGACTGTGAAACAAAACAAATTTGAGGTTTTTGTTCTCGCTTGGCTCCTGTACTTGAAAGCCTTCGACGCAAAACGTATGTCAAATAGCCGGAATTGTGTGGACTGCTGTCCAAGCGGTCAAACAGTGTCAGTCAAAATTGGAACCCCATGGATAGCTGAATCCGCCAGAATCCCACAAACTTACGGCAAGCTGCTTGTGAGTAAATCGTTTGTCCATTCAAAAGAGGCCGTCAGATCCAAGCAGTTAGCACATGCATCTCGAACCATACTAACCAAATTGGTCAAAGAGTCCATAATCAAATAGCGCATTGTGTCTTGCATACAATATTTGACCAGTTCCATAAGCTTTTTCATTTTCGACTGGCTGTATACGTAAAAATCCGTCTCGAATATGTTGAACCATCCTTTACCGCTATCACGAAGGCAGGTGCGAATGTGTTTCCGTAAATTGTCCAACCAAGCGTCCTAGAATGGAAGAAAATGCAGTCAGCATGAACAGATGAATTTGACAAGGTTTTGTCTTGAGCACCAGTTCCATTCTTGACTCATCCACTCCACTCAGTCACCTTCGCTGACAATTTCTGCTTATTGCAATGCAACGGCATGTTTATTAGACACTGGAGACGAGCTTTTATCTTTTATCTTTTACTTCCTTTATTAATAAAACGACGACATACATCAAACTTCAGGAAGGGGGCCGCGGGCGGCAGAGGGTTGCCAGGTGGGGAAGTTGACCGGCAGCGGGAGGATCCGAACCTACGACCTTCACGCCCAAACGCCACGACCTTACCCGTTAGGCCACGGCTTGATGTCGCCCGGTGTAGCTCTCAAGTTTGGGCTCACTTTTGTTCGGTTCCCCCAAATTATTGAAATCGAAGAGCCAAATTAAGCCAGACATGCAACCGTCTATTAAATTTATTTAGATTGGATAGCGTCTTCTATATATATATATATATATATATATATATATATATATATATATATAGACGCAGTAAGTAGTATTTGGATGAGTAAACAAAACTTGCCCGGGAGCACACGACCGGTTTCGCGGTTATTGTCGCTCGTCAGGTATGCGTACCCGATGCTCTGTTGTCCAAACATCCACATACTTGTACACTCCGAATTGATATTTCTCACCAGAATCGAATCGGTCGTGTGCTCCCGGGCAACTTTTGTTCACGCATCCAGATACTGCTTTCCGCTTCTATATATACATATATATTCACATTTGTATGCGTTGTGGGTTGTTATACTACTCGGCCGCCCAGTCCAGAGTAGGCCTTTTTATTCGAGGATGCACAGCTAGCCTTTGTGAAACCATACACTATTCGCAAGTCAGCAGAATCATCCAGACGAGCCGGTGGTCGGTTCATATACCTCTTCTGAAGAACCTCGGTGGGTCAGCGAACATGACAAGGGGCAGTGAACTTATTTGTTTGGAGGGCCACACTCGCCACGTCACCAGACCCTAGTGGAATCCTGTGTAATGTTTTAGGGAGACCATTTGTCAGGAGAAGACCCAACACACTAATGACATTGCCACTGCTTGTCCGCGCCCGCTTATCCAGTGATCCTGGGTCCATCTGGTTCACGACTAACAACTAATGTTAGAGGCCATTCTCCTATCCGCAACCCAGGACGCGACAAGAAGCATGGAACTCAGGCCTTTTACAAACAAAAACTCGTTAAAGTTAGGAAGAAACTAACACTTCAGGTGGAACGTTTTAATTCAACTGATCCAAGTCGATTTCATTTTTTCGGTCGCTGTCTTGTACCTCTGTAATTCGAAATGTTATGAAACATGACCAAGCTCTAGACCCAGTGATATTTCTGCTTCTGAAGTCCTTCTGAATCTACATAAGTTCACTAATTTATCATTTAACAGATGTTAGCCCGTTACGTTTTGTGCGTGCCTTTCTTAAGAAGGTGCTGTGGAGTAGCAACTGAGACCTAATCGCATCAGTACGAGGTGAATGGCTGCAAGTGCCTAATTGAATGTTTTCCACTGGGGTTTGTCTCCAAAACGCAACGCAGTCAAGCCGAGAGAACAGAAATGCAACACAAATATTACTGAATAAAACAGAAATATGAAAGTGAAGATCGTTTAGACAAAAAAATGAATCCAAGCTCATCTTTAGTCATCCAGGTTGAGGGTCTCTTGGGGTATAGCCCAAAGTTTTCATGTGTCTTGATCGGCAAATCTCAGCAAGCCGTCAATACTTTTTGATTATTGATCTTGGGTCGGCTACCTCAAATCATGCGGCAAACACCAAGATAAAAGACGGCTCATGGTTATCAATATTATTACAATAACCATATTATAACTTCCAGTTATGAAACCAACATACTACATCTGGAATCGAACCACTCCTGCTGAGTGGTCCTCGATTTGGGGAGAGTCCCAGTTTTCCCGTGGCGAGTTTTTATGACGACGCTTAGATAAACACCAGGAACCATAACCAAAAACCGTGCACATCGTTGGCCCGTACATTGTGTCCGCTCAAGTTACAGGCGAGAATTCCCGACAAAACTGAAGGGGGTTATAATCTTGGCAGTAAGACACTTGAGCAGACCATAATAGAAGCATCATCACTGGGACCTAAACAGTTTTGCAAGTGGAAAAGGAAAAGATACATTGGTCGGTCGATGGCACCGCAAAAGGACCCTAACCACTAGACTGGATCTCCATGAGAAAACAATGAAATACTGAATACCGGAACGCCAAAGAGAAGCACACTACTGGCATCCTAAGCTTCTTGATGAATTATTAACAACATCACAAAATTAACAACGGATTTAAAAGCCATTACGGGCTATTTGGAAGCTAGTTTCCATACAATTGCCTCCAGAGCTTTCCAAGGAAATCAAAAAATTTATTAAAGTTGCTTACCTTAAGAAAAAGAGCAACTTGGACAGTCATCATTGACTGGGTTTGTTCAAACTCTTCTAGTCGCATGTGTTTTGAAATTGGCACATGAAACATAGACTTGGACCGAACTTCCATGCATTCGTACTGCGCCTTACATAATGCAGAAATCGCTTCCGGTTTTGTGAGCATTGAAAGCGAGGAAAACTTGTCAAACATCATGTCGAAGTCGTATTTTGGAATCTCCAAAGTTCCTTGAAAATTGGAAGACAAACGAAATTGAAACAAGCTGAAGCGACTCCGTTTGCTCATCTAAAGAACCAAAATTGATTTCCTGCTAACGTGATAGAAACGCTACTGGTTTATCGGGGTTTAGTTTTGAATTTGATTGTTTTAGATATTTTAATTAATATATATATATATATATATATATATATATGTCTGTATACATTTTGCACCGGGTTGAAAACAAGCAAGTTGTCAACGCAACAACACGTAAATAGAAATTCCCAGGAGGTGGATAAACAAAAGGTTTTGCTGTACACATTCTTCAATGTTTTCGTTGCTGCCGGAGTATTTTCAAGGAGAATCAGTTCTGCAGACAGGTCAAATAGCATTCGCATCACTGACTCTGCTTTTGAGCCATACTCGACGCCTCTCCAACTAACAACAACAAAAAGACGAGAAGCACTAACCGCGGTCGAAGCCGAAGATAGGTTTCTCATACTCCTATACCAAGTCATATCTTGACCGCCGTGTTTCTTCTTCCAGCCTTGCCCATCACAAAAAGGTTGCAGGTGAGCAGGTATATGCAATACGTGCCCAAGCCACCGAAGGCAACAGAGAGTAATTACATGTCACAAGACGGTTGTCTGCACCCAAAACACGAAGACGAACCTCGTCGTTACTCATAAGATATTCCCACCAGACACGAGCAATGCCTCGGAGACATTGATGGTCGAACACAGAAAGTTGCCGGACATTCTCAACGCACATAGGCCAGGTCCCGCAACCGTAAGGTAGAACAATACAAACTATGGTATTGTACACCCTTTCCTTGAGGGAAATTCGGATGTCACGACGGTGTCACAAGTGTCGCAGGTTCGCGAAAGCTGCTCTAGCTTTCGCAATTCGTAACGAGACCCCCTCCGAACACCTTTGCCAGGTGTAATGAGGCGCCCGAGATATTTTAAGCTATTGACTAGTTCTAACCAGCCAGCACAAAGGGCAAATTCAAGCACATGCTCTGGCCAGTACTGAAGAAGTAGCTTGCACTACGAAGGTTCAAAGCACATACTGTACCCAGATATCGCAGTCGCCAAGCGATCTTATGCGGAAGAGCATTTCACAATTCCAAGGTGCAAGGGCATTCCAAGCATGGCTGCAATACCGTTCAGACGATTCAAGAAAACCCGCAGCTTACCTAAATAGGCATTCAGCAGTGCAACATCGTCCACATATCCCAAGTTAGACGGACTCTTGTCTAAGTAAGTATTAATGCCACTGTTCTCACGTGAGGATAACCTGCCGAACGCCGCTTTTCGTGGCGAATTAGAGTGAAACACTACCGTATGCGCGAACTCGGCTTCGGTTATTGGCATACACAGATTGGATAAGTGAGACGAATTTCGTTTGCACACCCTTCAGTGACAGACAGCAACTGGGCGGAAGACCGCCTTCAGATCAAAAAAGTTAGGAATTGTGGGTCTACGGAATGTGTGTCTGTGTACTAATATCTGTTACAACGTAAGAATATGGTCAACACAAAGCCGACCAGGAGGGCATCCGGCTTGATTGTCACGCATACACCCTTCGGAAGGGGTAATTCCGGTGAGCAGTTTGGATGGGATGCCTTATAAATTAATTCCTCTGTGGCTTTCACACGGGAACCCATCGTTTTTCCTGTAAATCGCCACAATCACCGATCCACATCAGTCCTTAGGGATCTCTTCTTTTGCACACATTGATCCAAACAGTTCTTTTAACGCCGATGGTGGCACTTCGTCACCATCTTTTACGAAGGATGGAGACAATCCATCTGGCCCAGCTACCATATACCTTTAAAGAAAACCTACCTCCCACGTCACCTCCATTTCCAGTGGAGGTCTGGTATCCACCTGCATGAGTTTACTTACAGACACAAATGGAAGGCGTACTGTGGCTGTGAGCCAACTAAACTGCTTCTTAGTTGTTCTACCCAACGCGCTAACCGATGGTCTTGAGAGCGAATCAGTGTGCCTTCGGATCTCTTGATCACTTTGCTTACGCTGGCCTTTCGTGTTTGCGACCATTTCCGGTAGCCACGTTCATTTCCGTTGCCAAACAGTTTCCTATCCACCACTCCTCCCGGTCATCTCTCAGACTCTTGATCAGTTAAATTCTCATGGGCCTTAGCGTCTCATTGTATGTTGCAACGAGAGGGACGGATCGGTGAGCATCTAAAAGTGCAAATGAAGTCGCAGAGTGTAGAGCTTCTTTTCTCTGCTCCCAGTGTTTGCTGAGGCGACGAGATCATGGAGAGTTCCGATTAGAATTGTAGTCGGCGGTTGTCGTCTAGAATCAGCTGTACCGGACAGGTGGGTTCTGTGCTGGTATGGCCAAAGACTAGGCGCAAAGAAACGCGAGCTCGGCCCAAAGCATGATCTGAGTTCGCAGGTGTAGAGTGGAATGATCGGTAATCCTTGATTGATTCTAGCCATTGGTGACCGATGGCAATGTCATTATTCTGAGTCTAACTATGTGAAGGTAAAGTTGGGCGTCAAATGAGCAGATGTCGCTTTTCACGACAAAAATTAGTGTTCGCCAGAAACAGACTGTGATCAGGACAAACCTGAATGAGACGATCGGCCGGGACAGAAAAAAGCCTTTGATTTGTCGTTATATAATGAATAGGGCGATCCTGATTGTCATACACGATGACCGATGCAGTATGGGATATACTGTGTTCACTGAGGCTTCTGGGCGAATACTGCTAGGGACTTCAGCCACTTATCAGAAGAGCGGTCGGGTTTCTCAGCCATAGCCTCCGATTGTGACGAAAACCTATCCTCAAAGTAGCGGCAGGTGGCTCAGTGGAATTCCGTCTAATTAGAGCAGTTATTCTTCTACTGGATTTTCCGGCTGCGGTGCTATCCCAAATCAGCCTCTAACCTGGAGGACCAGGAGGTTACTTCGTCAGGTCTCTACCTATTGACCTTTCAGGCATGACTGAATCTTCGGCCTGAGGTAAGACATCCTGTATAGCTCGTTGGGTCATATTCCATCTACATCCCATTTCGTGTACGATACACGTGCATTAAAAACTGAAGAGGCACTGCACTACCAGATAATTCAACTTGAGCACAACGGTTTCGATGAGATATTTTTGCCCCCAACTTTATTTGTTTTCAGGCTGCCTAAAATTGCATTTTTGGTTTCATGCAATAATTTATTTTGGGATAAAAGCCTGCTAGACAAACCCCCGAAGTAAAACGTTTTCTTGATGTATCTAACCGTTTTGTAAGGTTAGTAATAGACAGTACACGTTGGACGCGTCATTTTTGTGTATTATTATTTATTATATGGATAAAATACCTGCTTGGGAGAGAAAACGGCTAATGCTAACCTTTCCATGGTATTTTACGTTTCTTTTTCTCCACTGGGTGAATAAAATCGTATTGCATGCTTTCCTTCTTCACCATTTCTCGAAGTATCAGATCGTTCATCCCTCTCCAGTAATCAAACATGACTTCCTTCTGCAATTTCTGCGCAGTTTCGTCCAAACTAAAGACAAAAAGAAACGAATTTGATTAGATTTACGGGAACAAACCCTTGATAATTCTTCACAGTGCAAGTGTCGTCTTTGGCCAGAAACAGCATGTGCTTTATTGTCGTACTGCTCAATTCCCCGATGCCCTCATTGGGCATACAGTCCAAGTAGAGATTGTATCGCAATCCCGCCTCGTGTTTTTGTCGTTCGCGATACGCTGAAGCTACTCGTTGTGCGAAAATATCCGGATCTTCTGCCAAAAACATCAACTGAATTCTGGGTATCCAGTATTGAGCCCGGAGTTCTACGAACATCCCATTCTTGAGAAGACCTCCATTGACCACGGGTTTTCCGCTTGGGTCGACTATTCGACCGTCTTTGTTAACCTTCTGAACGAGCCAAAGCTTGGACTTCAAGTCGTAGTCCAAAACACCAGAGAGTTGCCATCGCCAAACAATACTTGGGTCCCGAATATCCACTATTAGCAAATAGAAATATGAGTACATTTATCTCATATTGAAAATCGACACACAATAGTGCACTCATTACTAAGTTAAGATACATTTAAAGGTTTTCTTTAAAAGTAAAAGCCTATGACCATGCTGAATTTCCATTGAATATTCCAACCCATCAAACAGTATTAAAAAACTAATTTAATCAGGCATCGTTAGCGCCGTTGGGTATGAATATCGCGGATAACAACATTTCTACCGTTGGTCATTTTTATTTAAGAAAGAGGCCACTTTTAAAAAGTAACTTTAGCAAAAAATAAAATAAAACGCGTTGGGACTGAGAAAGGTTAGCAGACCTGTTGTTGACTGGCGATAACTGGTTGACGTTCAGGATTTCATTACGTAATTTTGTTTTGCATGAAACATGACACCATTATTTTGGTTTACGAACTAATAAAACGAGACGGCTTCCACGAAAGCGTAGGATGCATCTGGCTGTATAGCCGCTTAGCAAGATCACTAGCATGCCTGACCTCAACAGAACAGGCTTAACCGGTTTGAAATACTGTGTATAATGAGCATATTGCTCGGCATTTAAAGTGCGTCGGACAGACAACTTGGTCAGAGAACATAATGCAAATGGAATGAGGGCGGAATTCAAAGTTTTAATTGTTCTTCTGGAAAAAGGTTTGAATTTGTTTTTAAACGCGAGAAAATAAAACGTTCTAGAGCTTCACAATCCATGATTATAGGTGGACTGAAATAGAGAAATCAGACACCTAGAGATAGAGACCAAATAGAGGGGCTAGTCGCTTGTGTTGAAGATGAGTTATAAGTACCTGCTCAAGCGAGCTCTGGGACGACTGCCTTGGGATGGAGAAGTAAACTGCCAGTGGAGACTACGGAGGGGTCACCAAGTAAAGAAATAAAATTTGGTTGGAGCCATTCAGGGAGAAGAAAGGCCGTGTATGGTGCCCCATCCCAACTACTAATGATGCATTCAACTTATGAATTTCAGCTGTGTACGAAAGAAGGTGAGAGGGTGTAAAAAGCATCCCGTAGTAGATGGAAAACCATCTTTGTACGCAGCATAAGAACGAAGTTTAAATACAAGAAAAAACAATACGAAGCTGCAAAACAAGGAAAACCGGAGTAAATATTGAACTGAAGAGCACAGGAAGTATAGTTTGGCAAGATGTTTTCAGTTAAGCTCCAAACAGATTAATCCTGTATGGACTAAACACAATACTGCCAAAATCAGCGTATTTCGTTGGCAAGTCCCTGAGTCAGAAATAGCAACGGAGAATGGCATCATGGACAGAACAAGTTAGTTGTATAATTGACACCCGTCACCACGGCAACAGCAAAATAAGCAATTCGACTAGATTGTTTTGATGCTCTCAAAGTGATAATGAGCCGAGCTCTAAGGCAGGTTATCCCACAGTGTTCAAGACAGCAGCCATTTAACCAACACCGATGAAGAAAATTAGGCTTACTGTTTGTTTCAATGTGACAGGATGACATTTTGACGTGGGACTAACTTGGCTTATAAGTGTGATTTGATGGAATGAAAAATAATTAGCAGCTTCGCGTAACACAAGTCAGGGAAATAATATTAAGTACTTTGTTTCTACATGTGACAAAATTTGCTGTTAAATAACTGGACGCAAGACGTTTTTGCTGTACTTAATGTACCCGGTGTGACTCCAACCACTGGCATGTGGCCCACTGGTTTTACATTTTAAGAGGCTTTGACAGAAATAAAAGTCAAAGAATACCACCGGCCTACCTACTTTTTGATATCGTTTTGAATAGCTGAAATCCATTCATTGAGGGGCTGATATGCTCAGTAAAGCAGAACTTGACGGCAGATCTTTTTATATCATAAAGTATAGTAGCAAACAGAATTCAGTCAACTATGACCACATTTTTGGTATTACAAGAAATTAATGAGCTGGGCAAAAGAAGTAAATTTCCAGTGATCGATATGGATCGGCTTTTGAAAAAACTTGAAAGAACCGTGGCAAGTGGCTTTTTGAAACTTATCGAAAAACTACTTTGATAAGAAGCATATTCAAACTGCTCTACGGTGTTATAGTTTACCAGTTATTTAGTGCTCAACAAAACATGCATGCACATTTATTGGTCGGGTCGAGATTGTACTGATCTTATTTCTTTGAAGTGAATTTTAGAACACCAGGCTATCTTCAAAACACTACTTCCTGCACCTTTTGATCTAAATTCGGAGCTCCATTCGGCTGAATATGCTATCCGATACTGATCCATATACCAGAGGAATTCATCTCTTCTCCAACTCCTCATCCATACAGTCAAATCCGATTTCGTGATAAACGGCAAACTTTTATTTGAATTTACCATGAGTTGCAGATTTTGTCTTAGTTGCCATCTGGCATCCCCTTTGCTTAACTTTAGGGCAGAGTTACAAATGAGACAGCCTGTGTTCATGCAGGAATAATGGTATTGATATTCACCACCATATTTATGACCTGCAACGAATGGAGAGATTCTCAGTAAGAATCAATGCGGGTCGCAAGTATTTTTAACCGTCTCGAAGAGCTGTAGAACTCAAGAAGGTGACCGCTGCCGACGAATGATATGCAAAACAAATTTTTGTTGGAAAATGGAGTCCAACAAGTATTACTAAATTTGGTTGATGAATTTTATCAGAAACTTTAAGTTTGGAGGTTACCATGGGTCCAGAGATTTTAGTGGTTATATGAAAGTGATAAAATCTCCAGATTGCTGATGGAATGCAAAAATCTGAAAAACTGATTCTATTAGTTTAGACTGTTCCCTAGGGAGGTTATTAGGTATAAGATACTTGAGGGAAATGAGCCCTTAGTGGCTAAAAGGTACGGTAACATTAATTAGTGGATCCTTCCAAACAAACCAAGTCAGATTCCCGAGTTTGGATTCACAAGACCTTCCCCGGTAATGATTGAAAAAATCAAGTAATTTATCTAACTGTTACAGCCAATGGCCTACCCATATTTGAGACCTTTCGTTAAAATTAGTCTTAGTGACTGTTTTGCGTGTTTCATCCAGCATTTGTTATTCTTCCAGTTTCTGAGTATTCGTTACTTCAGGGTAGCATCAACAAGCAGAAAATTTCAGTTAGTGATTGGCAAGGGAGAAAGCGAACTTTTGTAAATTGATGGGTGTAAAATGATCTACTGGAGTTTCTTCATTCTATGATTGCTTAGATTACTATTGTTTCTCTTTTGTGTCATGATTTGTGAACCCTGCCGGAATACTAAGGCGATAAGTTATCCCAATAAGAACAGATTCACAATAATTGCGATAGTAATGATATGAATTCCTAAGCCGCCGTTGTTTGTTTGAATATTTACTCATGCTATTCAATAACGTATGAATAAATTTCTCTCATATAAGTTAATGTTTTGCCCTCAAAGAATTCTGAACGCACTGAAAAATTCCCGTTACCGGTAATCCAAGAAGTCTAGTATCACGTCTTATTTAAACGGTAGCTTAAGGTTGTGTTTAATTTGTCAAATAAAGAGTGAAAACAGGAAAAATGTTAAATCATTTGGATGGCAGTCATGATGATGCATTTGATATCAATGACTTAATAAGGATTGAACGTCCCTAATACCAATTTCACATGCAATCAAGGCGAACGTTACTACTGTTAACTACTGTTACTTGGTACCACATAGGATCCGAGGACATGAAATGCACAAGCCACAAGTGACAATCGCTATCCCATTCAGATCTCATTTTCGACCAATTTGAGCAACTCTTGGAAAACTGACACTTGTTTCCACACCCTGTTTTCGACAAGACTCAAATGCAATGAGTCTCAAAATTACACGTTCATTCCGAGAAATTGGCACACCTTGCGCAAATCAGCAAATAACTAAGTAATAGCAGAGGTGCTGCTGTAGATAGCACGGACCTGCAGGCAAAACTGTCTTAGTAAAGTCCGTGTTAATAAAGTATATTTATAGAAATCAACAGTAGAGTTAACAAACTGAAGATGAATATGTACATGGAAAAATGAACGTGCATGTATTAAAGCCATCTAGAAATGAAACTGCCTACATCAGTTCAAATTACATTCACAAAAACAGTTTACAAATACTGAGTTTGAGACTACCATAAGAATCTTGAATGTGCGAAAAAATGCATTCATAACTTTTCCCCTGCACAGGAGAAGTAGATCATGTTCACTTCACTATCAATAGTAGTTAAATGACCTACGAACATAACAGGTTTCAGTTTTAAAATCTGTCTACAGATAGTGTCAGAGAAAGAAACTTTTCAAAGGGTCAACTCATAAAGTGATTTCGAACAACCGTTCAACATTTATTTGGGCATTTCAAGTGACACCAAGACTTAGTAGCAACCTGAACTAGTGTGTTATCACATCCCCGATCACGGCTAGCGTAAATTTAAGGTACATTTAGATTCAGCTCAAATTTTGATAAGCAATAATGAAAACCAAGTAAAAGCTTAAATAGGTGCGTTCCTTTTGAACGAACATCTTATATATCTTATTATGCACTGGGTTGAAAACAAGCAAGTTGTCAACGCAACAACACGTAAATAGAAATTCCCAGGAGGTGGATAAACAAAAGGTTTTGCTGTACACATTCTTCAATGTTTTCGTTGCTGCCGGAGTATTTTCAAGGAGAATCAGTTCTGCAGACAGGTCAAATAGCATTCGCATCACTGACTCTGCTTTTGAGCCATACTCGACGCCTCTCCAACTAACAACAACAAAAAGACGAGAAGCACTAACCGCGGTCGAAGCCGAAGATAGGTTTCTCATACTCCTATACCAAGTCATATCTTGACCGCCGTGTTTCTTCTTCCAGCCTTGCCCATCACAAAAAGGTTGCAGGTGAGCAGGTATATGCAATACGTGCCCAAGCCACCGAAGGCAACAGAGAGTAATTACATGTCACAAGACGGTTGTCTGCACCCAAAACACGAAGACGAACCTCGTCGTTACTCATAAGATATTCCCACCAGACACGAGCAATGCCTCGGAGACATTGATGGTCGAACACAGAAAGTTGCCGGACATTCTCAACGCACATAGGCCAGGTCCCGCAACCGTAAGGTAGAACAATACAAACTATGGTATTGTACACCCTTTCCTTGAGGGAAATTCGGATGTCACGACGGTGTCACAAGTGTCGCAGGTTCGCGAAAGCTGCTCTAGCTTTCGCAATTCGTAACGAGACCCCCTCCGAACACCTTTGCCAGGTGTAATGAGGCGCCCGAGATATTTTAAGCTATTGACTAGTTCTAACCAGCCAGCACAAAGGGCAAATTCAAGCTCTGGCCAGTACTGAAGAAGTAGCTTGCACTACGAAGGTTCAAAGCACATACCGTACCTAGATATCCGAACCTCCGGGCAGTCTATTTGGTTTTCATTTGTCTGTGAGTTCTCAAGCCCTATGGTGATATTAGCAAAATGTTTGCTCTCGACAGGAGTTCAATTCCATCGTTCAAAGGACCAGGTAGGGCCTATTTTTTCATCCTTTATGAAGGAAGGAAGTATATATATATGGCTTAACCTTGCAGACTTTGCTGGAATCAATGAAGGGTGGTGGAATCTGTCCGTAAACTCTAACTCGACCTGAGTGATGATGGTACAAGTCTTTAAGGAAGGAGGCATACGTCTGAGGTCCTCCTAGTTCTGACCTGTTAACATAATCATAGGCTATGTTTATTAATAAAATGTTCCTTTCTCTTTGAGAAGTAAAACGTTCCTCTAACAGCTGCCAAGGGATGAAAATTTGATTAATCCATTCAAGACCACCGCAAAACCCAACCTATTCTGGTACTAAATTACGTATTAAAATCGAACATAATAACCATATTTAAAACTGAATCACTCTATACAATAGACGAAAAAATCAGCAATGAGGGTTAATTCCAAGAAAAAAAATTGTTTACTGCAAGTATCCTATTGAATGATTCGTCCCACATTTATATGCATGAAATATTTAAAAACTTCCATGAAACAATAGAAATGGCAACTTGACAAACAAACACCTTTTCAATTATTTGTATTCAGGCCAACATATGACATTAAATATGACTGGAAATGGATCAAGATAACTTTCCCTTTTGGAGTCATGGTAGTTCACAACTCAGAAAGTGTGCATGCGCGCGTGTGCGAGTTTATGCTCTTTTGATCAATGTGTCAAACGGTCAGGTTGTAAGCTACTTGCTGGAAAATGATAATCTGTCCGGAGAGGTTTAAGAGTCCAAAATCTTGTTTCCTCGCACACTGTGAGGGTTACACGAACGGATACATAGGTGCGACACTTGACAGTTCTAGTTTGTCTACTCCTAAATTCGTAGATGATTCGAAAACATCTATCAGGTTTGCGGAGTGGTTTACTTTCAAAAAATGTGAATATACAACACCATAATTTAGTTTACTGTTGAGCACAGGGATTTTCAGGACGATAGCGTTCAAACACCGAACGTCTTCGCAAATTTGCTCTCATCGGCCATATTTCGGAGCCATATTGTAAAGTCACCCTCACTGCTGCCGTGTGTATTTCACTTTTGAAAGATAAAAGAATGTCTGACCAAAAACACAGATGCCTCTAATTAATGGATACCAGTGGGTATTCTGTAGGCGCAAAGAAATTTTTTCGATCTACGACCATTAAGTGAGATGTTACTATCCAAGAATCTTAACCTGCCCACCTCACTCAGTTGTTCCTTTGCAAGAACGGGATTCGGCTTCGAGCTGATGCAGTTATGCAATGGTACTCTGTGCTTCGAAGATGTAAAGCGCATCCAAAACGCACCTGCACTGTTGTTCAGACGACTGAGAAAATCTGCACCTCACTTGGGTCTTCAATCAGTGGCACAGTGTCATCCGCATATTTCAGGTCAGATAAGTTCCTGTCTGAACCAATGTCATTGCCATTATTCTCATACAAGGATAGGGCTACCTCCATAATCACCTTAACGACAGAGTTGTGAAGGCAACCCCGAATAAAATACCTTATTGCGGTGAATTCCGTAGAACAATCGTCTTAAGATTGGACCCGGATTCAGCTGTTCGCGTACAGAGATTGGATGAAAGTTTCCAACACACACTTTAGTGAGGGGCGACACCACTAAACTGCACGTTCTACTAAGTCGAATGCCGCCTTCAGATCAAAAACGACAGGCCATGGGTTTCCGAAACACTGATCTATGTTCTAATAACTGTTTCGCAGTTTAATCTCAACGCAACTTTGACTGGAATGGCAGCTGACTTAGCTGTTACTCATATTAGATAATTAGCGAAGGACAATCCCCGCAACCATTGCCCTTTAAACCGGTGTCTTTATGATTCTCAAAAGAGGACTTTTTGTAAAGTGCTACGGACACGGATTCACGGCAGTCTTACGGAGTTTTTTACTTTGCCCAGATTTTTCCGGCTGTTTCCTTTACTGCGATGGTAACACTTTGCCATTGTTCTTGAAGAAAGAAACGGTCCATCTGATCCGCTTTTCTTTTGCTTTCTTTGATAATCAGAGAAACGCAAAATCTACACGTTCCAGAAGATGCTAATGATGGTTTTTAAGTAACTTTAATTATGATTTTTTATTGCACTGTGCACTGAGACACTCGAGTTGCAAAAATGTTGGCTAGCAGTCTGAGGGTTTAACTGTACACAAGTACCCTTGAGAGAAAGATATACAAAAAACTGGTGAAGCAACTCTAATCTTTCCCTACTTAAATATAACTGTTCATGATAATTTCTTTGATTTACTGAGCAGCTGAGCAGGAGTCAGCCAACCAGCACAATTCGGTCGGCCACATGGGACCATGAATTTGCAAAGAGCACCATATCAACAAACCAATGCCTGTAACAATGCTTTATTCTGCTTATGATGATCATCAAAAAATCCAACGAGGCAGTTGTCTAGATGTTTTAAATGTCTTCCGCCAGGTTCTATTTGGTATATTTCATGTAATGCCTTTTCATTTGTAATTATTTTTATAACTTTACTGTCAGGCAACTACATACATTTTTTAGTTATAATAAAAATTAGATCCAATTACTTCAGCGATGAATGGAATCCCCGGTGATATCAACGTCCAATTTACCACTCCAAATTCAAGTCTGGTATATTCTAACATTCACATCATATGGGAACCTGTGTCAACAACATGCGGATAGTAACGAGCAGCCTTAGGTGAAAGTCCAGCTCAGTTCAACCTTACCGGGCACTTTAAATGAAATCTCGAAATATTTATCAAAATGTTGGGTGTTTCTTTTAAAACAGCATCAGAGCGTTTATTATGATGGTTAGTAGATTAGTCTATTAACTAACACTTGGAAGCTTTTCAAAATAATTTTTAAGCATATTACCTAAAACTCAGCACCAAAGAACTTGGAAATACCACAGATTTACGTTTTGCTGACAGCTGTTCGATATATAAATTAATGTAGTCATTCAAAGCCGCCGATTGCCCACGTGGATTTCTAAACATTTTGAAGTCTTTAATTAATTTTAATCTGCAGAAGAACTAGAAAATCTACACAAATAAAACCGAGCAATCTGCACCATTTTAGCAAAAGAGCAAAAATATCTGAGCAGGACCAAAATTTTCGAGCAATGTCAGTAGCACATGAAACGACTTGACGTCTTCCAATTGGGAACTTACAGTGGTGCTGGTCGTCACTTTCCGGCAGAAGACAGAGAGCAGGTACAGGTTTTCTAACACCATCATCCAAACCCAAAGATAACCAGTCTTCCGGCGTACGACAGTCGAAACATTCGTCGTCAAAATATTCTAGAGGGAGATAAGCGCCCCATTCACCTCTCGTATTTTTGCAACTGTCTAACATTTTCGGTAAAATATCTTCCGTTTTAATGTGGTATTCGTTTTCGAGGATTGTTGTCAACGACAGACTCTGAAACCTCCGTTTCTTTCTGCATGCAAACAAATGTATTATTCGTTGTACCATAATCCAACCTTTCTATCTGCAGTTTTCTCGGGCATTCAGTGGGAGGAGTATAAAACGGAATCTGCACTTTGGGATCAAACGATCTTGGGGGAAAATCCTGATTATAACATTAACTTCACAAAAATTTTGACTCACTATGAAGAAAGTTTCCTCAGTTGTCCCACCATGTAAGGCAATGTGACCAGATATATAAGTTGGAATTTCCAGATCGACTAAAAAATAACTTCGTATACAAAAACACACCCATAGGAGTATGGTCTTTCTCCTTCAGGCATGATTCAATACTTCCTACGACATAAGGTGGAGGCAGTTCATCCTAGTGTATCATGATATACGGCGTCAAAACGGCTAACCTGTGGCAAACTAGGAGACTTAGATGTGTGTGCTTCAGAATAAAAACCTTGTTTCTTAATCTCTGGATATGTCGATTCTTTACTTTCCATTGTGCACAATGGAAGAGTATGTGATTCAAAATGTCACTCCTGACATTCCTATAGCAATGAGACACTTTGCGAAATGCTGTGATCCAGTAAAACGATTCAGTTCAATTTAGTTTTCACAAGATTTTTTGGTCTACGCCATTCAAGCGTTCGAAATCTTTCCCACGGCATACACTCCGGTTTCGCGTCTATCTCTTCCAGGTGGCCCGTATCTCGAACAGCCCTTTGGCGATCCTGAAGGCATTAATTGAGTCGCCCCTTTCACTGCGTTTCTCCAGGAATCGTAAGTCCAGTGCTTTCAGCCTCTGCTCATATCCAGTCTGCCTCAACTTTTTAAACCGGCGTGTAAAAACACTGAGCCTTTTCCAGCAGTCTCACATCTTCTACCAAATACGATCAAAATAATCTACGTTTTGGTGGGACAACCGTCCTGAACAGCGTTAGAAGAACCTCATCTGATCCAGACGACGAGAGATTTTACGAGTTGCAAGCATTTGCCTTCCAGATGAAGAATGTAGGATCAATAATCGAAATCTTGGTACACTTCGCCCCTTAATACCTCACCTCGGCACACACCGCATTCCAGTTTTGATCCAACGCTTGCATATACACAAACATTTTCTGGCCTCGAAGTCTCCAGACCGTCGGTTCCATGTAGTTGTACCCATATAACTAAAGGGATTCGACTTTGGCAACAGTAAAGATGGTGTTTTTGCAAAAATCTCCCCATGGACGCCTGCGTGAGGGACCATGTCTTGCTGAAAAACGGTCTTTGCCTAAGCGTGATAGGCCTATTGCAATCTTGAAGGTCTCCACCAATGCTCCTTCGCCCCTTATCCTTTCCAACGAAAAAAGATCGCAATCGCCGAGTCGCTGATCGCGTAATTTTTTACCCTGCAATGAACAATTATCGCGGCCAAATTGTGCACCTGTTCAAAGCGATTGATGTATTTTTTGAACAAGGGAGACCAAGCCTTCATCCAATATTCCAGATGAGGTTTTACTATTGCCCTGGTCCTGAGCACGAGCTTCTCCAATGTACGGGAGAACAAGATTGACTTCAGCCTAAGTAGCTGACCTGTCGCGTTTTTGGTTGCTGCGGCACACCAATCCGTCCATTCAACACTTGCTGTGATGATTGTCCCTGGGTCATTCACACTGTCAACCGCAGTAAACAGTAATTGGTCATTTAGTATTGTGGGATTTTTGGCACTTCGGGGTAGCCAATGACGTTTGCTTCCGTTTAGGGGCAAGTCCCACTTTTCTGCCAAACGCTAGGTATCGCTGCTGAGGTCTCTCGTTCACCAAGACCCTATCGTCTTGACACCGTCGGCGAATAAAACGCCGGGCGAATTTGGAGTCGAGGCATGATCATTGGCAAGGAGCAGGAACGCTAGTGGCCCGAGACATACGGATAGTCAATGATGGCAAGCTCGGCTGACTAACTGTCACCAATCCTGACTATAAATTCTCCCCTGGTAATAAAGGCCTTCACCGACTGGTATAACTGTCCCCAGATTCCAGCGTGATTGGAAGTGATCCACTGAATAAGACGCACTGCTGAAGTCAGGAAAACATACTTCAACCTGCTTGCTCTCATGTCATTTTCGAATGGCCTCATCGATGAAGCGCAACAGGCTGTTCATGAGGCCATGTTGGGCCAGACAGATCATGGAGTGCCTGGCTAGGTACTAGAAGATATGAACCCGAACTAGCTTCATCATCACCTTTCACATAATGCTGGCGATGCTGATTGGCCTGAAGGCCTTAATAACGGAGCTCCAGCCTTCCTTAGGCATAGATACAACCGATGCACTGCTCCACTCCTTTCGTACTTCTTGTTCCATGCCGAACTCAAATGGTTTGCACACCGGTCCAGAAGTGATGCCGGCTAAAACTCCGTCACCAACAGGTTCCCAGTGAACTGTGATTGGATGTCTGGCAGCAACTCTTCGGGGTCTCCACCGTCAACCCTGTAGACCCCAGCGAAGGATTTACTCAGTACGTATACATTACTCTGGTCATTCATGACTTCCTTGCGTCCATCCGTTAACGGACCAAAACCACAAGTGAGTCCTTTGACTGCATGTACACGCGGCACCTTTTCCGTTGCCACTTAGCCCATTGTGCTAATTTAAGCTCATACTTGCGTCTATCATCTCGGATCAGCTACACTGTGCTCTTCTTACGTTTTGCGTACTGGATCCAACCCGGATAGTTATGTGAGCTCTTGTATTCCTTGTGACATTGATATAGCCACTTAAGTGACCTTGCAATGGTTGTCCTCTACCAACGTGAACTTGTTTTGCGATTCCTTCATGTCAAATGCTCTAATTAATTCTCCGGGTTTTGTAGACATTCCTTGATTTTTTAATCACTCCACCTCAGCCCTTTCTGTGGTGTTGCAGGTTTACTCCGTTGTTCTTAATTAAAACCTAGCCAAATCCATATTATTGAAATTCCCTGCTTATTTGGTGGCAACCCTGGGTTTATGCAAGCACAGGGTGATTTCCACTGGTAGGTAGTCACTGGCGCCTAACGATGATGGACACCTGATTTCCGTGAGGTCATTTAACTGGTTTGCAGTTGCAGAGCCCACTATTAACCGCCCGTGACTCTGGATTTGTAAACGACATTTACTTTAATTTGCTGATGCAATGTATTTAGGTGCAGCCGTCCATGGAAGCCTTATCGCGCCCGGAGGCATGGTCCCTGCTTGAAAGATTGAAATCTCCTACGACGAGAAGCAAGCTAGCTTCCTCAACTACATTTTCCAGGGCATTCAGGAGCAACAAGTATTTGTTCTGGTCAGCAACTAGGGCCTATATTTTCAAGCCACGTCGACCCACCTGAACGGCGTTAGGAGCGTGACTGCACTTATTTTGGCTAACTACGCATAATTAGACCTGGAATTCAACATGACTGACCTATTTCCGAAATGGGATGGGCTACTTTACCCTCGAGACGCTCGTCTTTCCTGTCCCGGCAGTAAACGTAGAAGTCCTCTTCACCCTTCTCACCAAAAGTTCTGATTTTTCAGTTACTTTTCGACACTGGTGCATATGGAGGCCTTATCCTCACCGGTGGTAGCAATGAGTTCAGGCCATATGTATTTGCTATTGCATATACTGAAACGGAACGCTGTCAGTCTATTTTCATGGCCGAATCTGCTATTCCTACCAACTGCGACATGGCCGTCGGGCGCAACACCCGAGAGGCTACTAAGTCTTTTGCTGCGACGACCAGTGGCGAAGATGCAACAACCTAAGACTAGAGCCCCTCGGGTTTTATCTCATCCTTAGTTTTTAGGCGAGTCGGCTTCACAGGTCCGGTAATTGATTTTCTTAGTCATCCCGTAGGCAGGTCCGGTGGGTTTCATTCTCCGGGAGGTTCTTGATTACCAGTACCCTCGGCAAAGGCGACTCCTTCCCGTCACTTGCTGTGGCCAGTGCACTGACGAGTAGCATGTTTCCAGTTGCCTCATCTGCAAATTCGACCAAGGTGAACTTCGCTACGTTCGCCCCAAGAAGGGGAGACCTGTAAGTGCCCAATGGAACAAACTCACTCAAAAGTTGCGCATTTTATCGCCATCATCTATTGCATTCAAAAACGAAGTGTGTGGGGTAGTTATTGTGCCATTCCTCGTTAATCCACACCACCCGTACTCAAGCGAGGATCTAGTGTGTAAAACTGGAGTGAGCTTCAGAGAAACGCATTGGTGTCATCGTTTCGGTCACTGTGAAAAAAAGTAAATTTCGGGCTTCACCATATGTTTTAGGTACTTCCTTTTCTGAGCTGCTCATAAAATTGATCGCTTCTTAATCCATAAATAGCAGCTGGGCCAGACAACCGATCGTCATTTTCTCTCATCCAGACAGTACATTTCTGCTTGGTTGAAAACACTTACTTCATTCTCTGGCTACTGGGACTTCGGCTTGCCTGGGATTATCCACTCCTGGAAAAAGGATGTCTTGCTTCTGCTACGTACACCATATTTGCACGCCTTCGTTCACCTCCCGAGTACGCCAGCATTACCGTAACAGTGCGTGGCGCGGTCATATCCATCGCTTTTGCTGGCAAATATCGGGTCGGCAGTAGGGCAGGAGCCGTGTGCGGGTGCAGATAGTTCAGCGAATTACGCCTCCTGTTTTCACGCCTCAGTGGTGGTTTTCAGGTTGAATGCCGGCACTTGGTCAGCTCCGCCCACTGGCACTGCTGGGGTAAACAGAACTTTAATCCCTCTGTTCGCATGCACCATTTTGTACTGCCTTCCTCCTGCTCATTCCCAAAGTTCTTTTGCAAGAATCACAAAAAACGGACTCATGGTGGAAGCATTTTTATTGGCATTCGTTATAAACTAACGTTCCAAATGCATCTCGATAATGGCGAAGAGCTAAAAGCCGTCATTTCTCAGGAACTTCCAAGCTGCTTCGCTAAACTTGGCAATGGACCGGTGCTTATGGCAACTGTTCTCCACATGCGTCCACCAAACATAGCATCATTTGATTCAGGTTTTACTTCATTTTCCAATCCGTACTCTATCTTTGGATCTAGATGAGAATCATTAAAACAAACCGCATGCATTTGTCATATGATTAAACAGATTCTACCTCATCTCAGCCGGCGTCTTCCACGCCAAACGGACTGTGATTCCCTATGCTTCCTAGGTAACGTGCGAACTACCCTGAGATTTGTTCCATTGTTGACGCAGTTTGGGTTATCGTCCTCACACTACCAACCCGATCAGCTCCAAAGAAGCTCTCTGCTTTCACTGTATTGTCTTTCAAGTGGATCGAAAAGAGAGAGATCAATTACAGTCTGCGCGAGCGTGCCGATTTTGTCCGAGTTTGACAAGGAAAGGCGTAGCATACTCTACCTACCTCCCTCTGTATTTCATCTTTTTGTTAGCCCCAACACCTCGGCACCTCAACTGCTTGGCCCTAACTGAACCGACTTTCCACCTCCTGCCTCTCGTTTCACGGGGACCGAAGGGTCACCTCCGAAAGAATTTCCGAGCCGGAATAAACCGCAGACTTGCCCCGTAGACTTAAAAGACCTAGCGATGCACCAGCTTCTCCCTGCCAAAAGCCTTCGCCGTTGCGTCAAACTTTCCAGGACAGCTGTCTATGGCCTCCATTAAGCACACCTCCACCATCATATCGGTACTACCATCAACCTCAGCTTACCAGTGCATTGGCCCAAACACAAGGACCGTACCCTATTCCGCTGATGTCCCTTTTTCGTTCGTACCGACCCAGCCGGAAAATTCTCCCTTCCTCCCTCCTCCTGAACCACCTCCGCCGCCCCTTTTTTTCTATCCAAACTCACTCCCTTCCTAACTCCCTCCACACTTGTCCCCCCAGAACTTTGGGTTACCTCCACACTAGTATAATGAAGAACTTTGTTTGCCCTCGTTCTTCCTCGCCTCCACCTTATTCTGCCGTATCTCATTCAATGTTCAATAAAGTAGACTTAATATCATATGCTTATCCAATTATTCCTGTTATGGTTGACTCTCCACGCACCGTTTCTTTGTCCTCGCGACCCAACCACTCACCCCACCTCGCCGGAAACATAGCCTTTCCTTTTCGCGCTAATTAACTGTCGTTCTATTGAAAACAAACCTCAGGGATTTGTCATGCGATTACGCAGTCTCTATCCCGTCTCGTCCACCTTTTTCCTTGCCCAACGGACTGTGCCTCCAAATATTTTGCGTTTTGGACTGCTGGCGTCCGTTCAGTATACTGCTCACCAGACTATGCATCTCGTGATTAACTGCCTCCAAGTTTTCCGTTTCCGAATTCACTGCGTTTTTCTTGCCACGCACTGTCCAATTCATGTTTATTTCCAACATTCAGAGAATGCACCACCTTAAGAGACTTTCCCGTGGCGTTGTCGGTCCATTTCGGTTTGCTGCGTGCATATGGCGACCTACGAGATGCACTACAATTACGTCGAGCGACACGGACGGGAAGTCCCCGATGAAATCAAATACCCCGTTTGGAAATTCGTTACTATGTTTGCTCTTGCTAAATATATGACCTGAGCTATATATTAGCTATTGTATGGGCCCCCCAATGTTTGCAAGTGAGTGGTTATGCATATTTTTTCTTTATTATTTTCCCCCTCTGTTGTCACCGTCGTCGCACGTAACAATTATGCGCACGCATTCTCTCGAAGATTTCCGAAAAATAAAATGTTATAATTAATAATATTTGTTCACCCGTTTTACTTTTTCATTGGGTGAAATCTCTGCCACGCGGATGATGCCGTTCACTCTTTTGCGGTCCTGCTTGATTATGGACGTCGGCTGATTTTGACGAGCAACTCATTACCGGAGGAACGTTTCATTGACCAAAATCAAGACTGAAGCCCACTCTCAGTTTTCTGAGGCATCGGATTTCGATTTAATTTACTCTGCTGGTGTGATTGCCAACGGCCTGGACTTGGTCATTCGAACTGGTGTTGGCTTTGTTTTGGTCTTTTTCACCCACTGCCTTGGAACTGCTGGCCTAACAGTGGTGTAGACTGCCGTGGATTGGTGATCACTGTTCGTTACCCCCTTTGTGGGTCACCTAGGGCAGCGTAGGATTTTGGCCGATTAGTCGTTGGTATTTTTGCCACTTCCGTCAGTTTCAAAACTTGAATCCTACTGTCCTGGAGGGCAGCCGTGGAGGCCTCCTTACACTGAACGTAAACCCATTCAGTCCAGTCCTTTTGGCAGTACAGTGGGTAAACTTCTACTATAATTCCCGATCAGTTTGAATGTGTAGAGCTTTTGCGAAGTTCGCATGCAGTGCCTTTTACCACATGTTTCACACAGCTTGCATCCAGACAGGGGTAGCACCCCGATGGCTACTGTGACGGACACCATAGAAACCGAGAAATTTCGGAAAAATGAGCATTCTGATATCAAGCCCCACGATGAGTTAAAAGAACGTGAGTCAAAATTCGGTGTATGTAAAAAACGAACAGTGGCTTTGTTTTCTATAGAGGACACCTTTCCAAACAACGGTCCTCAGACTAGGCCGTTTAAAGTGAAATAATTGAAGTCACTACACTTTCAAAATCCATTTTACGCGGAAGATTCAAACCGAGTGGTGGCATATGCTGCCTGTGATGCGCAAAGTTTTCTAACTGTAAGGATACATAAATACGGCTGGTGTTTAGTGCGCTTACGGAGCGTCTAATTACCCGATTCGCGGTCATCTCGTTTTTGGACCTGTCGCCAAAACTTTGCGATATATAGTGAAATATTTCTGAATACTTCGAGAGGCATTCGTGGTTGCACGATCAAGTGTTGCGCGGGTATTGCAACTTATATGGAACAACTAGGTACACATGTGGGTACAAAATGGGGAAAAATGGTAAAAATTGCGTTCAAAGAGAAATAAGTTGTTCTTACTCAGTAATGAGGCGTATCACAAGCGCAGGGTTCAACCGGAGGATTGATGTGGGTGTTAAGATATGTCCACAGTGGTCAGATTAACAAGTCTAAAAAATGGAAATGCCGGTTAAAATTGCCATGAAGAAAGCCTTCAAAGGCCATGAGTGAAAGGTAAAAATTGTAACAAAAGGTTAAAACAGCTGGCGGGAAGAGCATTGATGGCCGATAGATACCCACTATTGAAATGGGAACGATAAAGAACGTCGGTCGTTTGACCGTGGATCCTGCATCCATGAAAATATTTAAAAGCATTTTGGAAATGCTGGGGGCGAAGAACATTTACCGCCCCAATCATCAAACAAACTTGAGCTTCCTCGAGTGATCAAGGCGTTCGAATAGGTTGCATCCATCCATGGGAAATCGACACTTATAGAAGGAGACTATAATGCCCCCATGATCTGCTGGTCCGCCAAGTATGCCTCTTTGCAGCTCGTGAACGTCGTTCGTAAAACCCATGTAGGAAAATGGACGCAGCATGTCGCACACCCCACCAGGGGAAATAATATCCTTGCCCTCGTACTCACTGGCGATCTCCCTAATTTCGAAACCTCTGTGCTTGATAACTTTCCAGGACCGTCTCCTGCTTCCTTCGGATTCGCCCCAGACCCCGAAATTCTGCAACTACAGCCCTGTCCATGAGCGGATCCTACAGTTTAGCAAACTCAGCTGGTTTCACCGCCACTCTCCGGAGCTTTGACTGGTATGACGTTTTCCTTTCATCTGGCTCCCAAGATGACGCCGACATCTGAAATGCAAACGTACACTGAATTATTAGCAATCTCACTCCTCAAACAGCTCAACCCCGGCCAACAGGAATAAAAAAATCTGCAAATATGAAAAATGGATTCTTATACTGTAAGACATCTACACGAAAACCTTAGACTTCGCCATATTGCTGCAGATGAATCGACCTCAGAACGACCTACTCGCTGCGCCCGAGGACCAACTTTATAAGCAGGAACAAACTGCTCTTCGGTAATTGAGTCCCGGCTTGCATGTGGCCAGAATTTTGCATTCCCGCACTATTCGCAATAAATCTACTATCCCTATGTACATCTTACACAACAGCCAGCAGCTCGACGATCCGAAGAAAATTGCCGAGGCTTTTATCTACGTCCTCATTACCGACATCGACACTGATTTATCCATCCTCCCTAGGCTAACAGATTAAACACTTTCGTCCACCGTATATAATACAGATAAAACAGAACAGGCTGTCGCTCAAACCACCGTACCGACCTGGCTCAGACGGTGTTCCCTCTGCCCTATTCTGCTTCGGCAAACCAGATGTTGCACTTCTGTTGTTAAACAGGTTTGCTACCTCCATGTCAATTGGGGTGCTTTCCGTTCAGTGGAAGGTCTCTACCATTGTTCCTCTCCACAACAATGGACCACTGTACGACCCACAAAGCTACCTTCTAATAAACCAAACACCCATCCTGGCCAGACCCATGGACATAATTGTCAAGAACCAGATAATTGGCGTTCTCTCGACCAGCGACTTAATTGGTGAATCCCAGCATGGTTTTCTTAAGCGCAGATCCTGTAACTCATGCCACTTCACTTCTTTTGTTCTGATCCCTCTAAATGTTGATACGATGGAGGACATTATATTGACCTTCACTGGCATGACCAAGGTGCTTGATTGTGTTCCCTATGAACGATTGTTACTAGAAATCAAATCCTATGACTTGGCAGATTCGTTATAGCCTCTGTTAGCCTCCTACCTCTCTGACCGCTCCCAAGTAGTAAGCATTAAGAGGAACCCTATCCCAACCCCAAACAAACACTGGTGGTGTAATACAACGTTGCGTCTTCAGCCCCTCATTATTCCTGCTCTACGTGAATGACTTCTTTCGGGCAATATGCCACCGCACACCTTTCTTATTCGCCGACGACATCAGGATAGTCTAGTCTTTCGAGCCATATTCTTTACCTCAAACCATGGCCAATATCATGTGGGATTTAAACTCGTTGAACGAGTGGTGTGGGCAATTAGCGATGAAATTTTCTGCCAATAAGAGCGCCGTAATTGTCTATAATTGTCACGTTCCCCCGTGATAGGCTCTTTATAAACGGCCTTCCAATACCAGCCCATCAGTGTGTGAAAGATCAACGCTTACAATGCTCCGCCTTCAACATTTATGGGCAAGCTATTTGCAAATCGCAGACGCAAACAGGACTAATGGCCTTATCATTAAATCATTTCACACTCTAACATATAGGCTGATGCTATACAAATCACACAGTAGACCGCATCCGGAGTATTGCTCGACCATTTTCACGAACATGCTCAGAGTTGATCGTGTTGCAATGGAAAAAGTACAACGGGCATTCACAAAGAAACTTCTCGGTCCAACATCAAGCCTCAGTTAGAGAGCACGATGCGAACTTCCACAACTTGACCTCTTTCGTTACCTCGTGTCAAACGTAATCTTACATGACTTTTCAAGCTCTTAAGTTCGCAAGCAGACACGGCTGGAAACCCCGTCCGATTCGCTAATGAGTGTTCTTACCCTCTCACAAATCGATCGTTTTCCCTTGGAATACCAACGTCCAAAATGGCATTCAGGTCAAAGTTCTTCACAGTTGTTTACCCTACCTTGTGAAATAGATTACCGGGTCATGATCGGTCCTGCCAGAGTTTAACACATTTCAAGATTTTATTGTCCAATTTTCTCAAAATGTCCTCATTTCTCAGCTTAACTAGGAACGATATCTATCTAGACACTGCTTTAGAAGTCCATCTACACTTTTAGCTCAATTCATATTATTTGTCCCAAGCGAAATAAATCAGCAGCAATAGACTACGCCACGACTTAGTCCGACGTTTTTTCCTATCCTCATCACACCAGCCTCCACAGTTCTCAGTTTACAGTCCTATTCTCTGTATTGGGTCAGCAGCGCAGGGCGTGCTGACCATGACAACCCGCAGAAGATCAACTTAGTACTCTGGAGTAGTTTCGAGCCGCATGCAGTTGGATTAATTTGCGTCATAGTGGCAACCTGACTGCAGTGTAATCCTGTTAACTTTATCACATAAGTTTTTTATTGTCATTCAATGCACCAGTTTGATGTGCCAACAATAAACCTTTAGCCGGTTGGCTTAAGTCCAGCTCACCTTGACTCTATCCGCTGTCGTCAATCCTACCCTTACTTTGCTTTTTTAACCTCTTGACCTAATTTTTCATTCACACAATCAACCTTACCTATATTCCTTTACCGTTTATTATTCAACTTAACTCCAAGCTGGTACCAAATCTAGATTGAGTCTCTCCTCTTTATGTTTCAGACCCCGCACCCAGAATATACCCACTGTTAGCAGTTATGTGCACCCAAACGGGCATCTCAGGATCCATTTAGCTTCTCGTTCCTGCTAAGGCGCTGCTAGGCAAGCTTGGCGCTTGATTATTAGTCCGTTCAGCCCAAACCGCGTCGCTGATCCGCTTGGATACTTCAAATCAAGTGGATCTTCATGACTGATCAAAACAGCTGCTACTGCCGCTGGAACGCCTTATGCGCATTCGAAGATCAAAAACACCGGCAAGAAAAAATGGCAGCTTAAATGATATCCTTGGCTGGTGTGTTTAAAGCATTTCACTTCGCATGCAAATCTTTCCTCCATTGCACCACCCCGTCCAGTTTTCCGGCAGCCGCATAAGGATGAAGTCGGCAGTCATAAAAGTTCCTTGTTCTCTGCAAAACGTTTCATAAAATCTTGGTCTCCAGATAGTTCAACAGATTCGATGGTATTTGTCCACCTTCTTCAGCATTCTGTCGGCTCTTTATTACTATTATATGCGATTTCCTTATTCACCTTCATAGCGTTACTTGTTTTCGAGTAATTTCCGTCCAGTTTTTATATCCCCAATGACCTTCATCTCCTCAGCTTAACTCTTGCGTCTATTAAGTTCACCCTTGACGTTTGCGTCTCCGCCGCACTTCGACATCCGCCATTGAGCTCCTAATAAGTGTTGCGCCAGCGACATGCACATTTATTGCAATTAAGCGCAAAATGATCTGCATTCCATTGCTGACGAACAGCTTCAGAATGCTCTGTATAAACATGCAAGAAGGATTGTCGAGTTCTAATTTTTTCTCACGTACTTGTGCATTGTGTATTGCTTTGAAAATTTTGACCGTGCCTCTTGTGTAATCCAACGCAGCATATATCCCCATACCCTTCCTGCTTTCTGCCATTCACGTTTCTTCTCCAACTTTCATGCTAAAATATGATCTTGCCTTGCGCATGCCTCTCGCAAATCGAGAAGTGTACAATATTATATTAGCAGTTGTGGCGAAACATTATTTGAAGATATGAGGAATGGAAACGTCGTCGGCGTTGAGGGGAGTGGCAATTATTATTGTATTCGTTGAATAATATATCTGACGCTGGTAAGTTAGCATGAAACAAAGACCAGGTTTCGTTGCTCCGTTTGTTTGCGTTTGGGGGCCTAACTGACGGCAGTTGCTGTTATACTGATAGCCCTAGTTGTCAAGAGGAAAACTGGGGGTGGTTTTCATAGTAGGCTATGGCTGCCTTCGTGGCGATTGGATGTCAGCGTGGTGGGAAAGTTAGCCTCGGGCGGGCAGTTCCAGCAGTAAATCTGTGTGATTGAGAGGGCTTGTCCGCCAATGGAAGCGCAAGCATTGCGGATCACACTATATGGCCTCGATATCTGAACAAAATTTTAACAAAGTCATCAGTCTACGTTGGTGATCAATGCGGATTAGAAGCAGCGTCCACTTTATCGCGGCCGTGGAGCAGTTTCTATTTGTTCGTCCTGGGATAGTTGATCTGAGCCTTTGGTCAGCTTGCTTTCGCAGTGGGTTCAGACATGCGAGAATGGGGCCAGAAACTTGATGGCCGAACCTTGGCGAGACACGAGTGCAAACCCACACAACCGGAACGGAAAAAGGTGAAAAAAGGCAGTCCGGAGGTACTCCAGCCGAGGTTATGCTGAGTGCAAATCTAAGAAAGGGAAGTGATGAATGTTGTGCACAGTTAAGCATCAGGTGATGCCAAAATTTTCGCTTTGACTGGTCTAATTGTCAAATTCATTCATAGGAAAGGGTTTAGATCAGGGCACTAATTATTAGTTTAGGAGCAAGTGAGAATGTGATTTGAGTATGTTTTTATATGCCTTGCTACATATGCACTAAACGAGATAGAAAATTAGGTGAAAAATTGCGCTGGCTTGTTTCATTGATAGAGTTTTTCTGCCTTTACCTAGGGTGATTTTTACTTGTGGAAACTACTGGGAATAAGAAATGGCTAGACCTTATTGGGTTGTTGAGATAAGACTCCGAGCGTTGCATTCATTTAATACCCAAGGCCCGGCTCATAGGCTCTTTCTATTGAAGTGTAAGGATCGTGCAAGTTGGACAAACTTTGTAGGGTTATTGCCGTCCTAATTTTGTTTTTAAGGATAATTGAGGCAGGAGAAATCGTCCTTATGTGTTGGGGCAATTTATCCCACAAGGAGTATTTGATGATGAAGTAGTTTTTCCTAAGTGCTATCCTCGACATGGGAACTGACGCCAAGAACTCGGTCTGTCGCAAAACATGGGGTTATTTGTTACTCGGGGTTCGGAGACGCACATGTTTCACCAACAATTCTATTAAATTTGGATTTGACGCGGCCATAAGGGTCAAAGGTTTGCAACGTTCTATGTAGTTTAGCAAGGAACAGTAGCCCAAAAGTCGTTTTATAAATGTTCGTTGAACATTTTTTATATCAAATTTGTCACCTCGTTACACGTTGGAACACAAGATGGAACAATGGTCCAGGACAGACCGTACTTGGGTTTTATATATTAACAACTTACTTCCCGCGGTTTTAAAAGTCCTGTGCACCAACCGAATTAGGAGATTGATGACGGAGAAATCGATTTAGCGGACACCATTATGCAGTCAAATTCTGCAAACAACTCGCAAAATAGCAGTGAGCTAACAGATGCAATTAGTTAGTTAGAGATTAGTCTGCGCACAAATCACTGGCCTTTAGTTTGCTTGATTCATATGGACCATGATGGAATTTGTGACGTACGGCCAAGGAAAATCCTCGAAGAAAGTTTTGGGTCGGAACTTACGAGATCACTACCATACAAATGACCTTGGTGCTTCATCTAATGCACGTTTTTGTTTGCTTCAAAGTTAGTTTGTTGGCGGTCACTGCGCTGTCTTCACTGTGGCTGTTTTTGAGCCCAAACGAATCACGTACATATTTCTGCACAGTAACATCGGCTCTCGATATGAGTTTGCCAAAGACTTGAAATCCATTTATTTATTGACTTTATAATACCGAATCTTAGAGTTTGAGAATCAATTGTGTTTAGAATTTGGTACTCGACTTTAGTTACATGGTGCGCAGAACCTGCTTGCACATAAGACTTGAAATTATTATTTGGTAGCAGAAATGATATTGTCACATATCTCTTGGTTTACCCATAAACTTGCGGGTTACATGGCCGTAATATACAACTGGAACAACACAGTAAATTTTTCACCTAGTTACTTTCTATAGAGCAATTTTGAAAAAAAGTTGCAGGACGTCATTCAAAGTCGGGAGGTGGCAGTGATACATGAGGGCTATCATGAATACCGTAATCTTATCGTCAAGGTTAAACGGTTTGCATCGGCAGTCTGGGCAAAGGATGTTCGTTTGTTGCCAGGCCGATAAACCGGAGCAGTATAAACCCAGGATTTTAAGGATAGTAAAAAATGTAACAATAATATAGGAATAACTTCGGAATCATAATTTTTTCATTCGGAATAGCGCCTAACAGAACGATAAACGGAGTGCGAAAATTCACCGACATCCCCTTAACTGGCTTGAGAGCCACATGAAGACAGAAGAAAAACGTGACTACAATCATATGCATGGTGCTTGCCAACCTAGTCAAGATTAGTTATCATGGAATAGCCCAAAAGTCAGTTATTTGTGTAAGTTCCTGAAAATGCGCTGGGACGATATTCAACGGGGAAATCTTAAAAGTTAAACTTATCGGTGCAGGACAGATAAGCAGTTGGTGACTTACAAAATGAAGTAATATGGAGGCTGGATTCAGCAGTTGCAAGCATGTTCAGAAGTGGCAAGTTTGATTTAACTTTAAACAAATTGGTCCTACCACGCTTTCTTCTTTGCGGCTAGTTAAGTGAAACGTAACACAGAAGGAGAGGACGTGGTTTACCGCCATGGTCGAACGCTGGTGAGTATAAGAAAGGCAGTTTGCGATGCATAATTTTGCGGCTGTCAATTTGCGAACTAGGGTACAGAGATAATTTAGGCAGCATTGTACGGGGACCACCATGGTACTGACAATAGTTTAGGTTCCTAGGATATGAGAATTCGTTGTGTGCAGTGAGGCAAATTGTTGTTGACGCGGTTTAGGCGATAGAGCTGGTAACGGCCCAGTCACAACGTGCACATGGACGGCGGCCGATCCGGCGGCGAACATGCAAATGGAAAATTTGAATGACGGAGGAGTGTCAGAACGAAGGAAGGCAGACAACCTGCATACGACGGACATAAAGGAGGATCAACCGGAAAACCGTGCTGCCAACAGACCGTGGTGGATCCCGTAATTTAAACGGGCGGTTCCGAACGGGTGTTCCGGGGATCTATTTGAGGTGAATAAAGCTGGTTTGCTGTTAGGTATGGTGTGGGGCTTGCCTCAAGAGAAGCTTTTAGTAGCAGCAGTATTTAATTTGCACAGGCTCATCTCAGCACGATTGTTTTGGATCGCTTTGGATAGTCCAGGGGAGACCGTATATCTGTAGCGAAGAGAAGGCCGAGAAAAGACAATATTGTAATCCAGCGGAGATGGTACAGTAAAAACGAACGAGGAAGCTGCTTTCATTGAAAATGAGTATTCTGTTTTGAGCCTTAGCAACATCGTAACTCTCTAGCCAATGAAGGAGTGAGAGTTTCTCCCTCAGAGGCATTCGCAAAACCAATGATGAGGAAGCACTGTATAAGTGCAGTATTATCTGTTTGGGTTCGGCCGTTCTGCACAGTAGTCGCATTGTCAGTACAGCTGTGTGGAAGGAAGCTTTTTGAGAGGGAGCTAGAAAGTTACGCCGGTTTGTGCGAAAATTCCACGAGGATAACCCGTGTAACCCGCCTCCCTGAAATATCGGCTGACAATCCAAATATATTGTACTCCGGTTTCCTGAAGATCACTCCCGCGTTGTTACACCGTATTTCAGTGGATCCCAGTTTACTACAGAATAAGTTGTGGAATATCAATAGGCTACAAAAATAATGCTAAACGCAACGCAGAATGATGTTTTGCATGGAGATCCCAGCAATGGATGTCCACCATTTCTAGCTATCGCCAAATATAATGTGCACATTTTGGGAGCTTTCTTTGCATTTAGGGCAATCATTCACCATTATTAACACTTACATTTTTCGGTTTAAGTGGGGCGCGCACTGCAGCATCATGAAATTTCGGCAGTGGATCCCAGGTGAACAGCAGGGCCACATTTTAGAGAAATAAGCACATAATAAGCCGCAATGAATGGAGAATAGAAGGCTTGATCTCAATAGGATTAATTTCCAGAAGGGGCCATCGGCTATTCGAAAAACACAAGAAAATCCGCATCAAGCCAAAATGCAACAAACGCGCATGCTTGGGCTTTTAATTGCGTTAATGCTTAGTAGTGAGGGGCCTACTGCAAAAGCGAGGTTTGGTCGGACAAAATACCAGGTCAGCACTTGCATACGATAGTGGCGATAGGAAAATTACTGTAAAGGGCAGAGGAAATTCAGCGTAGCAACTGAATGCGGAGGCTGACTCAAAAACGTTCACAATATATGGCATTCTCACGTGAGAATTCTAACGGTCAAGAAAGTTGAAAAGGGAAAGTCGGTGTGAAAGAGAAGATAACAATGAGATAAAATTAAACAAGCAGCATTATTGAGCAAAAGCCTATTAAAACTACAGAATGGCGGGGAGCGGCAAGCCGAGTTTAGAACAAGAAGAAAGATCAAATAATCGGAAGTAAAAACGGGCTGTAATGACGTGGGAAATAGGCGTTTAAATGCGGTAGACACAGATGGTAAAGAAATATATATGATGGACTTGCGATCGAAAAGTGTTTCTCATAGCCAATAATGCGTAGATCGTCTACTGTGGCCGCCCAAATTGTGTCGGAGAATTTTTTTGGAGAAGATTTATCCAAACACAACGGTGGACAGCTGAGATGGGACAAAATGCAGAATAATAAAGGCGATTTTCTTGAATAAGAGATTAGTGATGATGCCTAGTTTTGTTTAGTGGTTAATTTCCAGCGCTGATCTGCAGAATCTGCGGTTGTTTGTGAGATGGTTGGCCTTGCGATGCGTCCTGAGTTTCATAGCAGAGGTTCTGGATGGTATGATGACATGTGGTCTGGAAACCGTTAGTTAGTTCACGGGGCTTAACCGCACGGTTGGGTTCCAACAGTAACAACTAATCCACTTTAAGTTGTGACTGACAGTGTAAGATAATGTTGGGGATAGTATGCGGAGGGCTGCTTAGCGATAGTCAAACGACGGGATTTCATTAGAACCGGGGAAAACATCGCTGTGCAAGCGATATGATTCTATTTGCCAGAGCCAGCTAGTAGGCAAGAGTCAAAATTCAAGGGAGAGAACGTTGGAAGACAATATGCAATGTGTTCTAGCTGGCGGCTACGATAAACAGACAAGAAAAAGTGGTTGAAGGCTCAGACATAGGCGAGCAGATTTACGATGATACTTGACGATTTCTACTTTTTTTGAAAAAATCATTTGGCATAATATACAACACGAGATAAAGCCGAGTGAAAGGTCACACTTCAGAGGCATAAAGTTGCTATACTTGTTGGGTGAAATGCCGAGGATGCATTCTAAGTTTGGGTGATATAACTGCCTGTAGTGACACGATTTTGGCATACCAAAGGAGGTTTCAAATCCATGGATAAAGCTGGACCGCCTGTGATAGAGTAAATCCGATGTGACGGCAAGGCAACAAACAGTTCTTTCCCCTAATGATCAGTTTTCTGATAGCCAGCAGACCAGAAATCACCACCTATGGTTGTATGCACCTCAGAGTGTTCTGTGAATTTTTTTCTTGGAAGGGGAGCTGTCAGATGAAGAAGGAGTAAGACAGGAAAAACACGGAGCAAAGTTTATTAACTGCGTTCCGCTTTGCCATTCTACTTTTGAGCTGATCCAGCGGATACTGCCTAGGCAGGCCATACCGGCAGCTGGAAAGATATGTGCGTGGAATTGAGCAAAAACAGAACGACTTTTGTAACCAGCTGCGTAGCTTTGTGTACCGAGTCTTCTGTTTTTTCCCGTGCTGCATATAACGCGGAAAATAACACAAGTCGATCAATTTATCAATTTAGGTTCCGTTTGATCCTCCGGATTTGGAGTGAATTTCGACGGTTCGTGACAAAAGGTGGTGTGGATACGTGGAAGAGAACACCAAAGACGTTGGTGGATAGTGTGGTCAGCCTGACGGATAACACTAAAGGAAAGACCTAGAAAGTCAACGGAATTAACTCGAAGTTCCAGCAAACTGCATAGAGGTCAGGTAAAAAACACTGAATATTCCAGCCCTATGTAAAGGAAAGCCGATCCATTCGACGGAGCAACACATTGGCGGATACAACGGACAAAACACGTGGATAAAAGATACTTTCAGTGGTAAAAGATTCCAGCCGTGGACAAAGTTGACCATGGTGCCACCAAAGCTGAAAATACTCTAAGATGCGAATAAGCGCCAAAGTTTTGAATAATATACTGTAAGCGTGCAGTTAATTTCGTTCACTTGATAGTTAAGTCCGCGCGGCAAAACTAACTCCAAAGTTGCTAAAATAAGAAGTGCTCCTCTTGCTCAGAATCGGGATGACGGGTTGAGGAGGCAGCCGTCGACAGCAAGAAGTGCTCTGCATCTTTGTTTTTCTTTTGAAGATTAGTGGGAAATCGAAATTTTGGCCACTGCTGTTGTTTATCCGTAACCCAGGGTTTAAATCCTATACGGAAGTTACGCAAAATGGCTTCGGCTAAGGAACCATTATTAGTGGGATTTACGTTGCGACCGACGATAGTTTAGCGCCACTGGGTTGGCAGAAAGGGAGGAGGTCGGACAGCAGGAAAGCGGCCGGATTGGTGATTCCGGGTGATGGCCCCGTTGTTCCATTACACAAGGTCATATGCAAGGATGCTTGATAGCTGAAAGCACTGAAAACCAGTGCTCGAACTCTGTTCATTGAAGCTAACAGGCAAGAGACAAATGAGAGTGGGAGATGAGACGTGAATAGTATAATTATGCAGGGCTGGCGCAGAAATAGAGAGGTAAGCGATTTGGAGTGCGCTCGGTGTGACGGCTACGATGAGCGGACAATAGTAAAAAATGTCCAAGGATGCGCTTATCAGCCGGGGTTAACCAGATCGCAGTGGTGATGTCTGATGGGCTGCTATAAGCACTTTGGAAGCTCAGAGGGTTGCCTTCAGTGCATCAGAATAAAGCTGTGTTGACGATTAGATGGACGTCATGAATTTTCTTGTTGATTATTGCCCAATAATTGAAGACTTTTGGCAGCAGCAAGTGACATAGCCCTTATTTGTAACTTCCTATTTGGTCGAAAGTTGATGCAATTGCAAGCTTCATTTGCGTTGACTTGAAAAGATTACTGACACGAGATTAATGAATACAGGAGGTTTCATTTTGCCTTGAAGGAAAGAGATGCTTCCGAAGTTGTCTGGCTTCCACGTCACAAAGAAGTGAGAATGCAAAATTATGAGAATGCTAGCTTCTTTATTGCAAACACCGATTGGATGAGAGCAAACTCCCGATTGTATGATGCACAGTTTGCCCATGTGCAACAGCCAGAGATAGGATCCTCTGCAGAAGACGCCCTGATGGCTGCGGTTGGGGGAATTAAGTGTTGAGCAATCCATCGCGCCTAGAAATGAAACGGTATAACTGGACTCTGCTACACGGAGGCCGCAAATGCTCATCTAAGTGAGGTAAAACTGCGCTTGGCACCCGTTTACCAGGTGCAAACACGGTTCATAAATAAGAAGGACATTTCACGAAGTTGCATATCGTGAGTCCCTCTTGATTAGCTGCCCTTGCGAATTCATTCGCGTTAGTGCTCGAATCGCAAAACACTGCCCAGCCAAAGGAAGCCCAAAAACACCCACTTCTTGTTGCATTTTGCGTGCGAGAGCCAAGTGCTACCACGTAAAGGTGCGCTTTACAATTAAGTGAAAGTCACCGAGGGCTTAATTGGAGTGCCGGGGTGTCTTAGGATGCAAAGAGCTGCACAGAATGTCGAAATCAAAAGACTGTCTGGAATTTCTGTATCAATTTCAAGAATAGCTCAGCAAGGATCCGCAGGTATTCTGGTTGACGGCACGTTCACTAAGAGCAGTCTTTCTTGACATTGCCCGAATTGCAATGTGATAAATTTCTGCATCTTTCGATGTTAGTTACAAGGAATAAGCGCTGAAGATTGGAAACGTCGGGTTTTACGTTCATCATTTTCCGGAGACCTCTGTCGCCGATGAGCTTGAGAAGGGTGCAAATGCATTATTGGACAAAAGAGGATTTGCCTGGGCAACGGGAACTTCATTTCGTTGGAAGGATCAACAATAGTCCCGGACTCAGCTACTGGTGCTATTCGATTACTGCTCCCCTAAAGTGAACTTGCATCGCAGGAATCGCCATAAGTTCCGTGAGGCACGAATAATAGTAGAATTTTACTTCTAGGAAATTGTCGAGAGAATGCGTGCGCATAATTGTTACGTGCGACGACGGTGACAACAGAGGGGGAAAATAATAAAGAAAAAATATGCATAACCACTCACTTGCAAACATTGGGGGGCCCATACAATAGCTAATATATAGCTCAGGTCATATATTTAGCAAGAGCAAACATAGTAACGAATTTCCAAACGGGGTATTTGATTTCATCGGGGACTTCCCGTCCGTGTCGCTCGACGTAATTGTAGTGCATCTCGTAGGTCGCCATATGCACGCAGCAAACCGAAATGGACCGACAACGCCACGGGAAAGTCTCTTAAGGTGGTGCATTCTCTGAATGTTGGAAATAAACATGAATTGGACAGTGCGTGGCAAGAAAAACGCAGTGAATTCGGAAACGGAAAACTTGGAGGCAGTTAATCACGAGATGCATAGTCTGGTGAGCAGTATACTGAACGGACGCCAGCAGTCCAAAACGCAAAATATTTGGAGGCACAG
>LUCM01003538.1:13277-27471 GCA_008360955.1 Fasciolopsis buskii | reverse complement strand
ATCAGCGGAATAGGGTACGGTCCTTGTGTTTGGGCCAATGCACTGGTAAGCTGAGGTTGATGGTAGTACCGATATGATGGTGGAGGTGTGCTTAATGGAGGCCATAGACAGCTGTCCTGGAAAGTTTGACGCAACGGCGAAGGCTTTTGGCAGGGAGAAGCTGGTGCATCGCTAGGTCTTTTAAGTCTACGGGGCAAGTCTGCGGTTTATTCCGGCTCGGAAATTCTTTCGGAGGTGACCCTTCGGTCCCCGTGAAACGAGAGGCAGGAGGTGGAAAGTCGGTTCAGTTAGGGCCAAGCAGTTGAGGTGCCGAGGTGTTGGGGCTAACAAAAAGATGAAATACAGAGGGAGGTAGGTAGAGTATGCTACGCCTTTCCTTGTCAAACTCGGACAAAATCGGCACGCTCGCGCAGACTGTAATTGATCTCTCTCTTTTCGATCCACTTGAAAGACAATACAGTGAAAGCAGAGAGCTTCTTTGGAGCTGATCGGGTTGGTAGTGTGAGGACGATAACCCAAACTGCGTCAACAATGGAACAAATCTCAGGGTAGTTCGCACATTACCTAGGAAGCCACATACGGGGAAAATAGAGGACGACGAAACTTTAAAATGCAGAATACGTCTTTTAAAATATCGATGAAAGCTTTTGGCTTTGGGTCTGATTGACATGGATAAGAAATATTTGGAACACGCTGGAGATTGTGCGGAAAGGGAAAATGTTCCAGTTGGGACTAAATCATGGTGGAAGGGTAGAGCGAATGAAAACCAGTGATCCTTCATCGCCAACTGGACAGATGATCTAAATGATCAGAGCAATGTAAGGAACAGTGAATCTTCACCCATATTGGTACATGGACGGGTTTGGCTCACTTAGACTGTCACTGCGTGAGGTCATGAAACTGTGCAGAACATTATTCAATTGTCCTTAAACCGAAGAACTATTCCTTAAATAGTCTTCATTCTGAACTTGTACCATTTTATCTTGAAACGTGCGTCTTCTGCGTCAGCGCAGTTTGCCAAAAATACGGTGCCATTTAGGTTGCTACCATGGGCGTGATTTCTAAACAAATGGAATGTCTAAAATTGTGATCAAATCTTGATTAAGTGCTATTGACCAGCAAGAATATTCCCGTGATAATCCAACACCATCTTTAATTCCCTAAAGGGTTCAAATTGGATGACTAGGTTTGTGTAAAAGTTATATTAATGCATTCTAGGCAGCAAGTGGTCAGCGGTGATATACCACAGTAATGTTTTTTGGAAATTAAAAGCTGAACAATCAACGGCTACTTCCGGCGGGGTTTGATGTAAATGATGATTGGTTAACTTTACCCCCAATGGCACCGCGGTTACTTCGGGGCATTCATGAAAAACTGATGGCTTGCTGCATGCATAACTATTGCGCAGGCTTGGGTAGAGTGTGGTTTAGTATTTAAAGACATGCTTATTGACGACAAAACAAATGAAGCAAAGGCTCTTCATTGTAACTTCTGGCTGGGGGAGGTGGTTACAACCTGGTTCTCCTGAACTTCTGTCCGCCGTTCATGGCTAGACGTTATATAATGGGCCGCGTTTCAGTGGCTTTATTTCACCTGTTGTCGCTTTTTAACTTGTGTTTCGTGGGGCACAAAGGGAGCCGGCCTTTTCGCGGCTAGCCATATGGGTATTTCCGCAAGCTGGCGGCGAGTACCTAGATTTGTTCCAATATACTCTGCTCCCTTGGATGTGTTGAGCTAGATTTCTCCGCCGGTTTTATCTCTTATAAAGGCGTCATATATTCACCAAGGAATTTTGTAATTTTACTCCGCATTTCATGCTCTTACTGCTGCGCCGTTTTGTTGGATTCCCGGCTGTCACTGCATGGCTCATAGGAAGAAATTTCAGTTTTACGCTGATCATTTCCCCGAATGTTTTCTCATCGGTGTTTATCCTTTTGTCATGAATGGGGTATACAAATTGTTCTACTGCCTTCTCCTTACGCTTTTGTAGACGTCATCCCGTGGTTTCCATTTTGATCTACTACCCTTTGTCTGATGCTGCTCCATCTTTTGAGTAGCAACAGGTAGTGGCGCCACATATCTGTAGTCAAATTCTAGGTTAGGTTACTTACCAGTCATTGTGGATGCGCAGTATTCTTTTTATTTGAGAAAATTCTCCATTCTGCTTCCTTAGGATCTGCACTGTGGTCTTCAACTACCAGTTAAGTTCGGGATTTTTCGAGCCTATTAGCAAACAAAAATGGTTTGTTATCCAGTATTTTTTCAGGAACTTTTAATCAACTATCAATTAACCAGCAATAAACCGCTTGATACTTTTACAAACACTTGTCAAATTGAACACCAAAGTGGGAATTGTTTTAAAATATTCCGGCTATTTAAGGCCAAATGATCATGTATGGATTCTGGCATAATAATAAAGAAGGCATTGTCTGAAACGAAAGAAATATTGGCATCAATTTCTTGCCCAGCAGTGAGTGACAGCAAGAAACGCAAAAGCGTTGTAGATGCAGTACAGTCGAGTGTTAATGCACGACAGAAAATCCGCATTCCATCAACATAAAAAAGGAAAGATGAATCATAAATGGAAGGGGACATGTAGAAAAACTGAATAGGGACAATGTTTGCAGTTTAAACCTTTGGACTGCGTCGCCTGTTGTGGCCAGGCTGCTTTTGCAACTAAAGGCGTTGCTAACGTTTTGCTTACGATGAACTCTGTCTTCTTCCTCTGCCACAGTGTTTATTGTTGTTTTTATAAGCAGTTTTTTGTCCTCATTCATTTGCACACTTGTGCCTGGGTTACAGTAAATTGCGGTTTTCACTTATTGACAACCTGAATAGGACGGATCCCGGGAAAAGAAAACCATCCTTATGGAACCGGCGCAGTAATTAATGGCCGTGCTGATCACTGTCTTTTATTGGCTTAGTTACTGTCTGCCCTTGCATGAATTTTCTTTTGATTAGTATTTAGGATATCCGCTGGAAATGCTGCAGCAGCATTTGACTGCGAGGTCAACATTTAAATTGGTATACCAATCAAATTCTCCTAGTCAGGCGCAGGACGGGCAAATGATGATAGACGGGCTAGCACTCGTAGCTTTAATTTCAAGTGGCATGAGTTTTGTGACCTCAGTATTTCGACTTATGGTTAGGTTTCCACAGAGCCGTGGATAAGACACAACTGTTTTATGCTGAAGGAGCGGTTTTCGCGATTCGACTATTGTTTTTTAAACTAGAGGTTTCACTTGGACTTCGGAAGGGCTTATCGTTGGCCTTGAAATTCAAGCGATCGGATTGGTGTCTAAATTTACGTTTACAAACAGGATTCCAGTTCATACTTGATAATCACCAGAAGGGTTATCTCAGTTCACGTTGCACAGGAAACTGGTGAAACAAAGTAACCAGGTCGGGTTCTTCACAAGATCAGAAACTAATCACTGGCTACAGCCGAAGTCTGTTGTCAACATCCAACGTGATGGGAAAACAGTGTGTCTGTCCAAATTGTGCGGCAAATCAATGCGGTACAACGGTATGCTTGATGGGATGACAGTGAAACCGCTGTGAATGAGGATTCACTCATCATGGCGAGAAATGTACAGCATTGGATACAAGACGATGAAAGATGAAGAAATTGCGAGAAGCATATCAATACATTGGTGGGTGTTCTTTGTGCACCCTAATCTTAAACTGCTGTCCGAGGGAAGGTTTGAAGGGGAACTCTGGCAGCTTATTCCTGACTTTCGTGATTGTATAGAAGAGTAATCTTGCTGTTGACCGGCTCAGAGCCCTATGCCTTTCTCGATCTCAAAAAATTCCTCAGTAACCTAACGACCTGGGTCGATTTCCCTTAACCTGCAACTTCTCTCTTTTGGACTCACTCGTCCGAAATCGTGAAGCTTTTCAGCTTTGGGATTACCACAACTTATTGCTGGGGTTTGCTCATTCCCTGAAGTGCGTTGGCGTCCTCCCAGTCGGCGGGGACCGCGATTCGTATTATTTATCACATTGAACTTTTTTGCTTATATTGCAAACTAGTTTCGGTCGTTTGTTTTGCATATCTGCAGTTTTGTATATTCATTTGCTGGTTGTTGTTGCGACATATGTGTGGTATCATTAGTATGCATTGATGAAAGCCAGCTGACACTGATCTGATTTGATGCACTGCCCTCGACGACGAGGTGTTCTCAAAGGAGAAAACAAAGCAGGGGGCTCCCACCTTTAGAATCATGGTTTTAGCTGAGCTATGTAGTTTGGACCTAAGGTTCCTCTCGAGTTTCTATGCTCGGTGGTCTGATGAATTCAACTATAAAGGCGAAATTCCTTTCTGGACCTTGCAAGCACTGCCTGCATGTGGTGCTCCGCATGTCTCGGAAGCATAACCAGAGTTAGGATGTTGGTCACCCCAATTTGGTTTTCGTAACAGTCACTACAAGCGGATGTCAGGAGTCAGTTAGTGCATTTTAATGACTCGTTTTTAGCTCACACTCAATGTGACATCGCATTTGCTTGGTAAAACATTTAGGAACGCGAATTTTGCCATCTACTGATTTTGCGAATTCTGCTGTTCCTGTTGTTGCATATCATTCACGCTTTCTGGTTTGTGGTTGTCAACGGAATTCATTGTGCAGATGCTGTGACCTTTATTCACTGACTTTCGTTGGAAACAAATGCGCTTTCAAGGGCAAGGGGTATTATAGCGGTGCATTGCGGGATTTTGGTGGTCAGTTTGATGGAAGAATATGTGCCTTTGAGCGACCCGTTCGGCCGCTTCATCTATTTATTATTTTCCATTAATCCATTTCCACTCGTTCGAAGGTGAATTTCCGTTGAGCACTGTTGTTGCTGCTATCGCTGATTACTCTTTCAGATGATGTGCTGACGAGGGAGCACGGGCAAATATACCCAAAATTTACCTATACGATTGGATAAAATTGGATACCTTGCTAGACTCATTATAATACTCTGCATTTCCAATTCCGAGCACGAGTTTATTTTGCCACGAATCATATTCCGATAGCATACCATGTACGTCCTTCCCCTTAGCGCTTGTACTTGCCGACTGAGAGTATGATTCTAGCTCATTCCCATTTTATTTTGAAGCATTTGCAAAAAACGGTGGCACGGAACCAGACGAAACCCATCACTTCCTCTTCAGAAAATTCAGACACTTATTCAAAGTCCAACACTGAATTCGTTTAACATATTGGTCTCCTCCGAATATTCACGGGTGCTAGCAGACATGCGCAAAGGGTACATCAGAAGCGAACTCTGAAAGATCCACGAAACCTAGTGAGCCGGTTTTACAAATGTGCGCCCTAACACTATACTCCGTTTTCACACACGATTACCATTGTCACCGTTCCCGCCAGTTTATTGTAGTAAGAAATAAATACGTTGTTTATTTGCACTTTAGGTTCCGCCAGTGATCTTCGGGCCAAGTGGGGGTATGTTGATTTTGTCGGCCGACATGTTCAATCTCTTCGTCCAATGCGTCACTTTACTCTCCCAGTTGAAAACGTATACTATAATGCCCATACACAAGAATGGCACACGGCTTGACCCAGAAAATCATCGACGAATCAACCCCACACCAGTTACCTTTAGAACCCTGGAGCGCTTCACTGAAAGACAGCCCATGACATACCTTGTAGACAAGAAGCTCGCCAACAGCGGCCAACATGATTTCCTTCAGGAAAAATCTTGTGCTACGTGTGCGACTGACTGCCTAAACGCCGCCACGGCGGTTCCCAACGGAGGAAAGTTGGTGACGCGATTGAAGCATTTTCCTGTTGCTTTAATTTCACCTGTCCGTAGATTTCACTCATGATCTCCGAAGACGTGAATGTACCACCACCCGATGCACTGGTTGACTTATACCGATTTTACCGTGTTGCGCAGACCGCCTTAAATGACGAGCGACATGTCAAGCCGCAAAGCATGATAAACGTTTCGTCTTGTTTTCACTTGGTTCGATACTTATACGCCGGTAGTCCCCCGTAATATCTTCCTTGAACAGTAATCTTCAAAATAACGCAGCCCAGTCTGATCACACTTATTCCAACAAAGTGGAATGTACGATTATCATTTGCCCTTCGTCTCACTGTTTCTGCATCTGTGAGGTACCTATACGTGCAAAATATCAAACCACCCTTCACGCGTGCATGCAGTCTTAGATGGTAAATTATGATCGGCTGGGAATCACAAAACTGGTCACTTGAATGGCGGGCCGTTTGTGCCATGGCAAGGCATTCAAATCATTAGAGCACAGGCGTTCCAGTTGCATACTTAACTTTTAACCTTCCCCTTGACATGCCGAAACTTGTCATGATCACTCAATATAGGCAGCCTTGTCATCACATCTTATGTTACAACCCCAGCGTTTCATCCAGCGAGAGACTGCAACATTATGCCTCCAAACGAGCCTTTTCGCCCAGTTTTCGCACACATTTCATATTCAACTATTCGATCATTCCCAAAACCAACTAAAAATAACCATATTACACTGAAATATAGCCCTGACGTTTTACGTCAGGGCCTTACCATTCAGCCATCAACAGGTCGCACTGCGTGGTCGCCCCCCTGGTTGATTTAGTCCACCGATGATTAAGGTCCCCAGGTGCGCAGTGCATTTAGTTCAATAAACAAATAATGATAATGTGTGCACTTCTCGGTTTCTGAGACGCGTTCGTTAGTGTGCGTTGAAAATGTGCCGGCAAAGCACGCATCAATAAAAGGGACAAGGTTGGGCAGGCATGGATATGCTTTAGCAACCGGAGGTCAAACTTTTGAATCCGCTCTGATTAATAGGCCCCATTTGTCGGTTGTGATCTACGCCAACCTAGGTGTAACGCACTTGGGGTTCTGCGTCCGAGCATGGAAGCTGCATTTGGTAAGAGACGGGACAATGATGAAAAGGGGATTAGTACGCATCTATACATTGGTGAAGGACATTTTGCAACACGTTGGACATGAGCACAGACTGAGGTCGCCCGGATAATATTCCCTGGAAAGACGTGGGAAAAGAAGTTGCGCAATACAGAACTTCAAGATGATTAGTTGTTTGGCTGAGACACGAATTCGACTGTATCCGCTAGTGAATAATTACGGAGAGTCAAAGCAAGGAAGGTAGATGTGGTGGGAGCCGTTGAAGCCACGGCTCTCTCAGCATCGGATCATTACCGAACGTCGCGCCTCCAAGACTTCGCACTTCCCGCAATAGCTCTGAAAGCTTCTTATTTCCGAGCTCGATCCCTTGAAGCAGCTGTCGGACGCGTTGGTCTTCCGTACGGGTAGCACTAGATATAACCGCATTTTTAACACGTCTTAACTACGCGGAGATACAATGACGTCTCTGACCTGAAGGGTTAGATCTGGAGTAGGACGGCCAGCCACCCATCTAAAGCGGCTGCCTTTGCTAATCATTCCGTAATCCTCGAAATCCAATTCAACCTAAATAAACCAAATTTGAGGATCGAACGGCATGCACGACAGTATGTGAAGAGTTATCGAACCTACCGTTGGGTCTGGCGACGGTTTTTGCCCCGTGGACATGGTACCATATTCAAAATCAAAAGAAGTAGCGTAAAGAAAATGTGCCAAAAACCACCAATAAAAATGCAGCCATTAAGAATCCGCACGCGAAAGCAATTCGCAAACACGCTAAAAAACAAAAAACAATGGTGACACCCTACTTTGAAAACTAATTAAACAGGGCCTCATCAAAAAAGAATAGTGACTCACGTGACCAGTTGATCACGCCGGGCTCACCTATTTGTAGAACCGATCGTGCTAACGCAAATCTTGTATTACGTTTATTTGCCTTTAACCTGTGCGTCACCCTTACTCGAATTGGTACCATTGCATTACTGGCGACCGTGACAATTGACCGGTACAAGAAAAAACAGTCGGAAGCGGTAGCAGGTTGGGTACATTTTGACAGGAGCGCGCGAGCAAATAGTGCGTGAGCAACGCACAAGTGGCGACCGCGCTTGGCGGTCAACGTTCGGTTGGACAAGCTATCCGGAGGGGCAAACCTACATTGCTCTACAACATGTTCGTTGTTTCGAGAAAATAAATGCTTGTCATAAGTTTGGCAAATGGTGCTAAACAAATCGGTGTAGTTGTCCAGACGGCATCAGTGCGCAAATTTTATCGGAACGAGGCAATGTATGGCTATCTGTGTTTGGGAGGGTGGTACAATGTGCAAATGGTGTAGCTGATATGCCCGAGAACAAAGCATTTCAACAATTGTTCTCCCCGTTGTAGGATACAAAACTGGCTTCTACCCTCCTGTTGTCGAGGCATAGTCTGATCCAAGGAGCTCTGGCTGCAGGAATCTAGACGATCAGACATATCGCCGTACTGTCCTGTAATCTAACTTGAACTGGAATGAAGGCGCACCTTTTGGGGAATTGGTTCTGATATGAGCATCCTTCTGTGTGTACCCATCGTCCGCTTGAAGTATTCTTGGGGTTGTTTTGGTCGGTACCCATTCCGGGGTTTTCGGTGCTGCAGATTTTAACTTTGCCGGTGATTTTTCAGAAGAACTTGCCCTTTTTCAGCGCATCAAAATTGACGTTAATTTAAATATTACGCGGCTAAAAGTTTTATATGCCCGCAAAAATATTCATAAAAACCCGTTCTGTGATTAACTGGTCTACATATCGATCAAGGCCACCCAAGAAAACTAAATAAACGGTGGAGTTTGTGTTAGGACGTCACCAATAGGCGTGTGGAAGTATACTGTATCATCTTCTGCCTTCGGGCTGGGCTAGCTGTTCGTATTCCGCGCCGCTTTTTGTTCCCTGTGTCCGCTCATTCAGGGGAGCAGCAGTTCTGTTCCGTACATTGTGCGATTACGGGCTTTGAGTCTTGAGTCCGGACTTTTGTCTCCAATGTCTGTGTTCGTGTCCTACTAGACCACAGGCTATGTACCCCTGTGCTATCGTGCGACGCTAAAGCCGGCGTCTTTTGATTCAAAGTGTGCATAGGCCAACCAAACTCGGCAACATAACAGAGGTGTGCTATGGATGTTAGGCCGCTCGCCTAGACCACCGTCTGCATCACGTCGTTTGTTTTTATGTATTTCAGGTTAAAACAAGGGCAGATTCATGAAGCCGGTGACTTTTTGACAGTGGTGGTCGGCTGTGGTAATTACTATAGTTGATCCTTATTAACGGCGATGCCGCTAAAGATGATCTAAGTGCTTGTTATTCGACGGTGTATCCTTAGTTAGCCAGTGTTCCGGAATACTGACAGTTTAAGTACAAATAGGAAGTGGGTCTGATGCTGTATGTAACTTTCAGGAAGAAACGGAACACGCAATGTTGGAAGACACAAAAACCCGCCGGCGACAGAAGGGTCTGGACACCGGGTTGGCTTTCATGAAAACCAAGTTTTTTCTCTGTGCCTAGTGAAATATTTTTAACCGCTTTTTCTCAACATGCTGCTTCCTGAAAGCCACTTATTCTACAGCGCTTCAACAACACGTTTTTCATTTTTACAGCTAAATTAACTAGTAGTATGTCTCCGCTTAAAGCTTAGAAAAAAGTCGAGACGGAGTCAAGTAGAACTTGCAGTTCGATGACAAAAAGTGCCGTTTGCCTTTCTATTAGGACAATGCAGCATAACGTTAATCACCGTATTTGGTTCTTGGGTTATTCCGTAAGTCTCTAGTGTCATTCCCATGGGTGAAATTGAAAAGTGACGTGGTGGGATGATTTGCAGTACAAAAAGCTAACAGTTTCGGTTACAAGTTGTACGTCACATGTTAGCAGTTGCAGTTTCATTTATACGTTTTCCTAAGGAACAAAAGACTTCTATGAAAACCGAAAACATCCCATCTTAGTTCGATCCAGAGAACAAATCCTATACGAGAATTGAGAAGTGCAGCCTATAGATAACCCCACAAAACATTTTGGAGTCTTAGAATCACACTGGTTTCATGTCTCGCTGAAAGCGAACTGGGTCGGGTCTGATAATACTCTCATGGATACGACAAATGAGCAAGGGAATTGTCATGGACGAGGTGATGGAAGATGCTTTAGGAGGTCTCCGAGATGTAGGAGTCGAACTGGGAAGTGGAGGGAAGCTATGCGACCTGGATTACGCAGACGACGTCGTGTGCCTGTTGGAGTCTGCGGACCATGCACAACGGGCACTAGATAGACTGTCGAGATCGGTTGCTTGATCTGGCATGTGCTTTGCACCTTCAAAGTGCAAAGTGCTGTTACAGGACTGGACGACAGCAGCGCCGAATTCGATACTGAGTGGAGAGAAACTAACGATTTTGGACCGTCTCGTTTACCTCGGTAGCTGCGTGTCCAACGATGGTAGCTCGGGATTGGAGGTAAGTATGCGTATATCCAAGGCTCGGACAGCTTACGCTGGACTGAAGCATTTGTGGCGTCGGCCTGATATTTCACTGAAGTTGAAAGGTCGTGTGTACTTTGCTGCAGTGCGTTCAGTTCTGTTGTACGGTTGCGAGACGTGGAGTATGCGTGTGGGCGATGTTCGTCGGTTGGAGGTTTTCGACAACCGATGTTTACGTGGTATGACTAGGATTAGATGGAGTAGTGACCGGGTGAGTAATATTGAGGTTAGGAATCTGGTATTGGGTGGCACTTCTGAGAATAGCTTGTTTCAGCGTATGAAACTTAGTAGACTGCGCTGGTTGGGTCACGTGTTGCGTATGACGAACACTCGTCTACCATATCGTGCCCTATTTCGTGTTCCTCCTAAGGAATGGAAGAAGCCATGTGGAGGCCAACAGATGACGTGGCAACGTGGGATGAGAAAATGCACAGCGAAATTAGGTAAGGTAGGTGTCTCACGTCTTCGTCTTTGTGGTTGGGGTCCGAAAGACTCGTCGACTTGCTGACTGGAGACACTGAAGGAAATGGCAGTGAACCGCAAACAGTGGCGATCGTGCTGTTATTTTCTATCGAACCAGAATGATTGAAAACGCGTGCATTTGTACAGTTAGACTGTGTTTTGTATGTTGGGTACAGCAGCGTCTTATATGTTCCCGCCTGTGTAGGTCCACTCCCTGTTCCCCTTGTATATTCACTCTTTTTATATAAACGTGTAACTCTGGGGAAAGGCAGTGGTCAGTGAGGCTTGCCGTGCTGTTTAACGCTGAACGATGATGAAGGGAATTGTACGCTCGGTGATGACTCATGTTGTTCTTCGGTATGATATTACATTCTCAATAAATTGTTTCAATTTGTATGCTAATCCTCAATGTCTTTGCCAACTGGTATATCCAAGGCAAAGTCCTTTTAAGCTGTTTAGTTATAACTTTATTTCCCATGTGGTTGGAACACAGAACCGTTAGTGATACACGGTTCTTCGTGTTATGTTGTCTCTCGACTCAGTGGTACGTTTGACCTATTGAAACCTGACTCACCGATGTAGGCCTCAGAATCATGATTCCCTTCTTAGTTCATGAATTACAGCAATACGAAATCACACGTACATTCTTTCGCTCTTCGTAATCACTCGCAAAACGGTTACGAACTAATCACCTTGCAAATGTCACCAATTGAGTCGTAACACCGGTTCTCTACACCAGTTTCCTTCGCTCTATTTTTGACCGGAGCTCAGATCATCCCGGTCGGGAATTACCGACCTTTGGTTTCCTATGCCTTTCGCTGTTCTTTCTACTCAAAGCTGGTACATGGCCCCCAGTCAGTTGCTATGCCCAGGCCCGAGGTGGTAAAGTGGATTGTGCATTTACCTTCCCTCAAACATAAGTTCCAGTCCCGGGTCTTCGGCCCGTTACCACTCCCGGCCCATTGAAACCGTATACGTTTCCATACGCCTCAAGGTTTTGGAAACAGTTTCCGGCTCTTCGTTTCTGTCGTGGGCTCTAGCATGTCCCTTCCATTGAATTGATGTATGTGGTTCGAAGATGAAGCTTATTCTTTCAGGAAGAGAATTAAGTGAAGTTACTTAGGCGTTGTTTCTCACCTGGTAGTTGTGTGTTGGATGAAGTGTCTTCGCGTATACGAAAGACGCGATTGGCATTCACCAATTTGCGACACCTTTCGCGTCAGTGTTCATGCGTAAATGCTCGAATACGACAACGAAAAGTGCGGAAGTAAGTTGAGAAGTCGATTCAGAGTAGTAAGCTTGACTTAATCGTACAGGAACTGAAATCAAAAATAGTTAACCGTATGATAGATTTACAGCAAAGAACAAACGAAAGTTGGAGTCGATCAACACGGCATTCTTCCCCGCTGGGGAGAACTGTCAGTCTCAATGGTAATGTATGGGTGTAGGTGGTAGTGTTTTTCTTGAGATGTGTAACAGGAATTTGTTTCGTAAATTATGTGCACGAGTTCTTTGTTGTCACGTGCATATTGAAAACAGTGTTGGATGTAGTATTGGAGGGTGTCAGTGTGTATGACTTCTTCCTAATGTTTCCGTCAAATCACCCACGGCATGGGATTGTCTGTGGCGTGGTGTAGCGGGTTTCTGACTCAGGGGACGGTTCTGATCCTGTTATTAGAACTTCACTCGCCGGAGCCAATCTCATTGAAGAGTAATTTTCTTCCCTGCCATTGGACAGCTTGACAGTAGCATACCGTGGATTAGAGTTGATGAGCTTGACTTCTTCAACCAATGGGTCAAATTTGGAAGATCATTCATTCGCCTAAGTAGCACCGAATCAAAAACCGTTATCCAGGTTGGTACAGAAGTTCCGGTGGTTGATCTTCGAGGAACGTTAGTGTCTCACGTGACGTACTGTTGGTAGCTGCGCACAACAGGGAGCGCATGGAGTACAAGGTGTCATGGAGAGCTGCCTTCCGTTGTGAAAGAGGAAGACCTCTGGCTCTGAGAGCTAGGGAGATGGCCCTGCAGAGGGTGTCGTTCAGACGTTCGACTTGAGGAGGTAGTGTCCAAAAGCCGCACCTCTGTCTCTTAGGTACTCGGATAGCTCAGCCAACTTAGAGTTTATCCCCTGGTCGGATTGTATGTACGACGGCGTACTGTATATTATGAAGAACTGACTGGGGCACCCAGTAATGTTGGAGGGGTGCATGTCCGAGCAAATAACCACGGGCGGAAGGCGCAAGTACTCATCGGTGCTTGTCAGGATATTACGATTACGGAATGTCGAAGGTAGCAGACTATTGAAGTCAGTGCTCAGCCTTTCGAACGGTTGCGTTGTTCTGATTAGATCTTTAGGGGGCGGCTGGCAAAATCGCGGTTTGATTTCTGCACAAACGTTGCATCATGCAATCGTACTTTTAATTTCCGCTATGGAGTAAGTCAAACTTCTTATTTCGGGCATATTGGGCCATTCAAGTAAATTCGGGGTGACAATGAATCATGTAGGTCTTGTAATTTTGTTATATCAAGCAGAGACGGTGTGAGTGTATCTGGCATCCAGTCTTCCTTTCCAGGCCAATAGATTGTGTCGACTGTACGCCGACAATTCAAGTAGTCATCGTTCAATATTATCATTTTTAACCTTGATTAACGGTCTGTTGTCATACATGAGGGTCACGGACCACTGATCTCTAATAATCTTGGAGTGAGTACCTAGGGAGTAGTGTCGCCAATTGCGAATACCCTCGACTATAGTACAGGCTTTTTTCTACCGCTGGCTGACGCTTCTCGCTGACAGTCAATGCACGTGAGAAAATGTTACAGGATGATTGTTTTGACTCAGCGAAATAGCTCTGGGAATGTCTGACGCATCTGTTTCAACCACCGGGTTGCGCTGTGGTTTACACTTGAAACCACAACACTACCATCTTCGCAACGAGACTGCGCCTCGACGCGGTGTGATGGCTTGCGTGCCTCCATGATCCAATGAGCTATACAGGATGGCTTATCTCAAGCCGAAGATCCAGTCATGCCTGGAAGGTCAATGGGTAGAGGCCTGACAAAGTAGTCTCCTGGTCCTCCAAGTTGGGGGTTGATATGAGTTAGCAGCTCAGTCAGAAAAACGAGTGAAAGAATAACTGATCGAAGTGGATGGGCTTCCACTCAGCTATACCCCGTTGCCCTTCGGTCAGGTTGCTGAGAGAACCAAAAGCTTTGGTTGAGGACCCTAATCGTTCTTCTGCTTAGTGGTTGGACTCCCTACCAGTACCCGTCCATCAATCCCCATGAGTTACATGCCTACAAAGAATTCCATACTGTATCGGTCGTCGCGCAGGATAATCAGGACCGCGCTGCCCATTGC